>FIZR01002497.1:0-30282 GCA_900060175.1 Ferrisia virgata
CTCAAAGGTTGCCTCGATTTTGGACTCAAAAAATACTCAAAAAGTGAAAAAAAAAATTTTATATACTCATTTTTAAGGCCGGGCTTGAAAAAGTCTTAGAATGTAGCGGTCCGCAAAATGTATGGTGCATCTATATATGTATGTTCATTAGGGTGGAGTGAGGGGGGGCATACCTCGGATTTCCACCATTTTCGCCGGGATACTTATCGTGAGTGCGGAAGACACCGTACAAAATTTGAGCCTGGTATATTAACGGAGGGTGGTGCTATGAGTTCCTCAAAGCAGGTCATTTTTGGATTAAACTATTCTGGAATTTTACTGTTTTTCCAATTTCAATCAGTGATGGTTTTGCGTTGTCGCCATTTGAAAAAGAAATAAAGGACGAAAACGTCACGCTACAGTTATCACTTGAGAAGAATTTTCCCAACGAATTAAACCCATTACGCTAAACAGCACTCTAGCTAAGGTGTTCTCTTCACTAATAATGAACAGAATCAACGCAATGGTAAACACTCAACAACTGTGCAAACAGGCAAGCTTTCGATCGGTTTGCTCTACCATAGATCATTTCCATGCAGTAAACCAAATGATGGAAAAAAGCCAAGAATATCAAATTAATTCAACTTTAGTTTTTGTGGATTTTTCAAAAGCATTCAACTCAGTTGATCACAATTTCATGATAAAAGCGATGATAAATCAAGACATTCCAAAAGTGTTTATGAAAATTATATTAAAAATGTTTTAAAACGCCCAGCAAGAATTGTTACTGATGTAGTGGGGGAATACTTTAAGATAAACAGGAGGGTAAAACAGGGAGACCCCCTCTATCACCTTTATTATTTAACATATCTTTAGAAGAAATTTTTCGAAATTTTAATTGAGAAAAAAGGGGTTTTAAAATTGAAGAGGAGCACCTTAGTAATCTGAGATTCGCAGACAGTGTTGTTTGCTGGAAGCATAGAGAAAGCCAAAAAAAAATGCTGGAGGAATTATTAAGAGAAAGCATGCGAGTGAAGTTAAATATAAACATAATGAAAACAAAAATTTTAACAAAAGAAAAAACAGACCTTTTCAAAATTAACAATCAAAATATAGAAATAGTAAATAGCACAATTTATTCAGGCCAACAAATTAGTTTTGAAAATAACTCAGGGCAGCAGATAGATAGAAGAATAAAAATTGGTTGGGAAAAATTTTGGTCATAAAAAAAAATTTTTAAGGGTTCGTCTAGTACAAAATCAAAAAGTATGGTTTCTAACTCATGTCTAGTCCCGGTGGTAACATATGACGCACAAACCTGGGCTCCTACAAAGATCCAAGAAGATAAAATTAAGAGTGATGCAAAATGCCATGCAACGTTTGATTTTGAATGTAAAAAAAATATATAAAGTTAAAACTGTAGTACTAAAACGAAAGTTGAATTGTAACATGGATATTGTCAAAACCATGAAAAAATTAAAGTGGAGTTGGGCGGGTCACCTTGCAATAAAAAAATAAAAAAATTGGGCAACAAAAACAACATTTTGGCAAAATTGGTAGAAAAGAAAAAGGGGTAAATAAAAACAAAGATAGTGGGACTGCTTTGCCGATCTCATTAAGAATAATCGAATTTTACTGTTTTTCAAGTTTCAATCAGTGATGGTTTTGCATATTTTGCCAGCAGAGGCAAACCATTCTTTGTCACCATTTGAAAAAAAATAAGGGACGAAAACGTCACGCTATAATTATCACTTGAGAAGAATTCTACCAACGAATTTCTTTCAGAAATAAAAGATAGAATAACACCCAAGCGAAGCGAGGGAAAAATTTTTCTAAAATATTAGGAATAGATGGTCAATAAACGGGGCTCTAGTGCATCGATAAATTCTAAATGCCAAATTTTATTACATGTCAAGATTGATTCATTTCGTAAAAAGGTATGCTTCAAATGTATTTTTCAAAAAAATTTTCTAAGAAAGCAAAAGCCCAAAAGTTCCTTCCCTTGGATGTGACTTTACTCTCATTTAAGCAATGGCTTATTAGCCGTAAGGCAGATTAGGCACCGCCTAGGGGCGCAAAAATTTTTAGGGTGCACAGGGGCGTAAAAATTTAGGACAAAAAACTGAAAGGAAATGTGGAAGATGGAGAAAATTCAGAAGTGAAAGCCAAATACATTCCTTCAAATAATAGACCAACTGTTAGATCAATTGCAATACAGAATTGATGCCTATAAAAAATTCGCACAAAAATTTACCTTCTTGAATCAATTCAAAAGTACTCCTCAATCTTCGCAGCTGAACTTATTGCTATTTTACATGGTGTACTTACACTTCCTACTCTTGATTTTCAAAAAAAAAAATTTCTGATTCAAAGCGATTCCTTAGGTGCTTTAACAATCATTCAAAACCAATTCTCGACCAATCCTACAGTAAACCACATCAACCACCAGCTCCATATTCTGAAAACCTTAAACTTTGATATTAAACTAATGTACATACCAATCCACATACGAATTCTTGGAAACGAAGAAATAGACCATGACGCAAAATCTGCTGCTAGCTTTTCTGCTGTCAATTCCTTGTCTATTCAGGATCTAAAAAATCTCTTCATTCAAACCGAACTTTCAAAATGGCAGAACCTCTGGTTGACAAAAACTCAAAGCAAACTCTATCAACATAAAAAATCCATATAACCGTGGAAAAATTTATCGCACCTAAACCATACAGACGAAGTGGCCATTACACGGCTCCGAATTGATGAAAATTTTACAAAAATCAGTCACTGTGGGCACAAATCTAGAATGGTTCCGCAGTAAAACTGTCAGTGATTCCAACATTCCATTAATCTTTATTTTTTCCAACTTCTACCAACTGTCACCCAATTTTGCCAACTGCGTAACGCTTGAGTCGGTGAGATACCCCTCCCCTTGTTTGGTAGGCCTCTGCATTTCTATTTCGTTAGATATTTTGGTAAACTTAAATATATATCTTCACCTCGAGCGAAGTGAGGATGAAAATATTACAAAATATTAGGTATAAAGGATGGAAAAATGACTGTAAACATTGGAAAATGAAATCGGCCACTGTGGCCACAAATCCAAAGAGACTGCTCGGTAAAACTGTCACCGATTCCAACATTCCATTAGCTCCACTGCATCCCTTCACATCCCCAAAAATATGATTTTTGGTCGAGTTTTCTCATTTTTCTCATTTTTTGAGTTTGTTCCTCGCATACACTTCCCTCCGAGCCAGGAAATAGAAATTTAGGTAGTATGTACATTAAGTAAGGACCCTAGATGTGCCTTTTGGTAGGTATAGACTTTTCAGCCCTTTTGCACCCCCCTCACAGGCTCAAAAATTTGTTCTTTTTGGTTGTTTTTTCTTATTGTTTGAGGTTATTCTTCGCATAACTCTCCTCCAAATTGAGCTAGGAATTTGAAATTATACATGTATATTCAGTAGGGACTCTAAATGCGCATTTTTGAGGGGTTTCAACATTTTAGCCTTATTAAACCCTTTCCATCCTAAGTAGTGATTAGGAAATTTTCAACTGTCGTAATTATAATGTCTCGCAAAAATTAGGCTGAAAAAGGATCGCGAAGCGATGTTGTTTTTTTTCATCATCCAGACTTTTAAGAAAAATTCATATGCGGTGTGAAGGACATACATATGTTCAGCTCTCCCCCCACCCCTATGATATATTTCAATTGGTACAATGCAAACGTATAACAAATACACAAGTACGAATGAGATTCGCGAGAATTCATTCAAAGGAAACCTTAGGTGATAAGTACTCCAAGCTGATAGAATTTTTTGTTTCTGTATCAAATGGAAGTCTTCCACCACATAGTGATTGGTCAATAAGGACGAAATAAGTCACCCGTCCAACATAATCGTTCACTTTTTCAATACCTCGCGCTAGGAAAAATAAAAATAAAATATAATGCAAACAAAAAACAAAACATAACGGAAAAAAAAATCGCTAAAAAGGGCCCAGGTGGTTTTGTGCAAAAGTGCTATATTAGCCAATCGGCTTTCGAGCGAAGAAAAAAATCGAAGATGAAATTTCCTCGTTCCCAAGAGGTAATGCACGAAGGAAAAAGAAAACGCCGAGAATAAGGTAATACATTATTCATGCAAACAGGACACAAAACAGGACATTACTTTCGCAGCATTCATCTCGCAATGCTCACGTATGTATGTAGCGAGCTAGCAATCCAGTTATTTTGTTAGCCTTGTTTATACATCGAGGCCGAGTTTTTGCGGTTATCCAGTTTACTTGTACGGCTATACAGAAACAGAATCTGTTGTTGAGAAAACCACAAATATCTTTATTTAACATTCAAACAGTACAGCAGCGGAGTGGTGTTCGTTTTGCGCGTAAAGTTTCAAGACAGTATAATACGTAGATATACGAAGGAGTTGAATTTTTTAGGCATAGGATGTGCTACGACTACGTTTTTGTTTGTATTCCGATAATAATACGTGGCGCGACTATGCTGGTTTCTAATTTTTCACTTGTTGGAGCGAGCGGTTTCGTACCAAACATAACTGAGCCCTTCTCCCCCCCCCCCCGAAAAAGAAAGAAGATAACATAATTGAGCCCTTCCCCCCCCCCCCCCGAAAAAGAAAGAAGATTCCTTCAGCTTAGTATTCCATTCGTTTATTGTTTCGTGTGAGGCGTAAAATAAGCATACGATATTGTCGCAACGTTATGTGTATAGGTGAATATACATATTACACACACATACACACACACACAGACACATTGAAGAAGTCGTCTCGTCGTAGCGAGTTATCTGATTCGCATAGCGAATTACACACGTTTCATGTTGGGTATACAACGGTTATTAACTCATTGTGTACGGTGCTTTTGGTACCTAGTACCTAGCTAGTAGCTTAGCTACCTACCTACCTACCTACCTATACTATATTGTACTGTACGTATAAGAGGGTTTGCCACTTAAACCGGCAGTATATTCGCACTATGGCTCATATTTCGATGCAGACTAACCTTTATTTCTCGCGTGTATTACGAATTTTACAAAGATAAACTCAACATCGCGTTATGGGTGCAGTGCTGCTAAATCAGTTGTACTTTATATTATATTACGTATTATTACGTACATTACGAGTTTAATCGTAAATTATACATGTATCTTTTTACCTTTTCACGGGCAAAAGATGCTATAAAATAAGCTTTAGCGAGTATATACACGGAGAGTTGGGCATTAGTAAAAAGTAATTTATATGGAAATAAAGCTTTTTGAGAAACTTCATCCGAATAAACGAAACAATAAAGTGAACGCAAACAATGCACTATATACGTACAATAATTCAGTTTTAAAATAGCCAAAAAGCCAAATTTGCTTTTTATAGGTACTTTAGAAAATTCTTTTTAACTCTATAAACGTTTCATTTGTCGAGTAAATGATATTTGTTGTATTTATTTTTACTTTATTTCTTTCTTTCTTTCTTTCCCTAATATTCGTCCATTTTATTACTTATGCTCCGGATTTATTCCATATCAAGTACCGTTCTAATTATCTATTGGTTCAAATCTCTGATAATGATGTACTAAATTCACTTGCTATGTTTACTTTTTATGAAAAGTTTCAAATTATTGTTCCATGGTAGTAATTGAATGTTTTTAAAAATTGTAAGAAATTTACCAATAAAAAATGTAATGTTTTAATTCAGATAGATTTAACACGTGGTTCTATGTATTAAAAAAAAAATTCTTACCTTTTATTTTGCTTTTAATAAATTAAAAAAACAATTCTATTCAATGTGATTCTGTAAATGTTGACAGAAAATTTTCAATTTGAACCTAAATATTGTAACTACCTCATTTAACCAACCGAAAGTTATTTTTTGCCTCCACTCTCCCCCGTTTTTTTTTTTTTTTTCAAAGAACACAGGGGCTATGAAAATTCAAAATGGTGTTGGAATTCCTAAAAATCATAAGTAATTCGTTCTTTGGTTATTAATACAAAAAAAAAAAAAAAAAAAAAAAAAAAAAAAAAAAAAAAATGAAAAAAAGTATTACATATGTGAATTACCTAATCGTGGAGTAAAGAAAAAAGCTCTGGGAGGTTTTTCTCTAGTGGTAAGGATACAAGTAGATATTGGAATGAATATCTGAAACCCAAACAAGGAGGCACACTTAGGACATCTACTAAATTTACGTACCAAATTTCAACTTCCTAGCTCAATTTGGAGGGGAGACCAAGAAGAAATCGCCTTTTTATAAGTCAAAAAGGGAAGAAACCATCATATCTCACCTCTTAATTGACCTAGAAGAATGATTTTTGAATATGTTACACAACTTTTGATTTTTTATCGAATGGCTTAAAAAGAAACAATTTTATCAATTTTAGCCCCTCAACACCTCCCGATCCAAATTTGGACATAACTACATTTGGACCCAAGACCAATTCATTCCAGAATATCACTGAGTAAATCATTTTTAATTTCGAGGGGGGAGGGGAGAAAATATATGTAAATAAAAATACTTGGTACTCTTTGCACACAAAAAGTAAACATTGTAAGAAAGGAGCTTTTGATGGTACCACATATCATCTAAGGAATCAAAGACATATGATTCCAAGGCTGTGAGCATTTCACCTCCCTGGGCTCCAGTGTAAGTACAAATTTCATCTGTAATGTTTTTTTAACATTAAGAATTTTGAAAAATTACTCAGCATTTTTGTTTATAACACTCAACTTTTTCCTTGAACATAGTCCAACTGTTGATAGTCCAAATTTACCAACACTAGGTCATTAGGAGTTGGTAGTCAACAGTGGACTGCCAACAATTGACCAGCAATAATGGCCCATCAACACTTGACCAAAAATAGTGGACCATCAATAGTTGATACTCAATTGGGGACTGTAAAGAATTGACAATCAGTAGTGGACTATCAAAACTTTACTTCCAATAGCAGACCATCAACAGTTGACCATTAATAGATAGTCAACTGTGGACTATCAAGATTTGGTCAATAATAGTGAAACCATCAATACTCGACCACCAATCGCTGATAGTCAACACTGTGAACTGTCAAGAGTTGACCAGAAATAGTAGACCATCAATAGTTGACAGTCAACTGTGGACTATGAAAAGTTGACAACTGATTGTGGACCATCAAAATTTGGAATACCAACAGTTGACCATCAATATCCAGGTAACCAATATCTTAAACGTCAATTTGAATGTTAAGAAAAAATTCTCAGCAAATTTTCAAAATTCTTCATGTTATCACTTCCTCAATTCCAACATAAGTCCAACTTTCATCTGAAGTGACATAATTTTAAAAAATTTGTGATTTCTTTTCAACATTGAAAACTTTCAAAATCACTTAGCATTTTTTTTTCATAACATTCAACATTTTCATCAAACATAATCTAGATGTTAACAGCCGAAAACAATTGACATCAATGTTAAGACCATCATTGTCCAGGGCATCAGAATCTGAACAATCTGGATTTTGACTGTCCAGATTTTGCTGGACCACTGTTAATAGTCAACTGTAGAATGAGTTCATAATGAATTAATAATAAAATGAGATAGGTCAAAAATAGTCTCAGTTTTTGCAATATGAATCCCACAAAACCCTTTCTTTGAAATTTGGGCATAACTGAATTTTGACCCCAGGTCATCCCTGCTAAAAAGTATCAAATTTTCGATCGATCTAATCCTGTTGCTGAAAGACCCATTTTGGTCGATGCTGAATTGGATAAATGGTTTTTAGTTTCAATAAAAAAAAAAAAAAAAAAAAAAAAAGATTAATGACTGAAATGACCAAAAAGAGTTTTAATGATATTGTAGGACCTGAAAACGGATAAAAACCTCTTTTTTTGAGCTGTAAAGAGATGCGATAAAACTAATAGTCGGAATCCCCCAAAGGCACATCTAGGGCTACAACTAAATGTACATACCAAATTTCAACTTTTTAGCTCAATCTGGTGGCGAGATAAGAGAGGGACAGCCCTTTTTCAAGGTCAAAAGTAGGGGGAAAAATATGACGTAGAATATCAGGCTAAAAAGTTCCGAGTTTAAAATATACGAGTATTTTGTACTGATTTCGAGGAAAATGGATGGTGTTTATTTGGCAATAAACAAGCATAATTTTTTTTCATACTGCAACAATTTTGTCTCAATCTTCTATCATTTCATATATAAATTCAATTTCAGTTTCTCTATTCATCATTATCTAATAAAATTCTACACATATCTGTCTCAAAATAGCTTTTCAAAGCATCTATACCCTTATTCGATACCTCTTCGACGAATAAATTTGACATTTTCGAATGAAATTTCAAAAAACTTGAATATGAATTCTGCGCCAGGAGTGACATGTTTAGTCGTTATTTGCCTCATTTTAAGAACCCCGCGAACCGGTTCAATCGCGTAACACTCCAACTATTTTCAATTTTCAATGTGAAGTCATTCGGTGGAAATTTCACGTTCTGACATTTGGCAATTTTTCGGTTCAGGTCTCGAAACGGAGAAAAAATTCAACAAATTCGTAGCCAGCTAGCGCAGAAGAATTGAATTACAAATAATTTTTAATAACATTTCTACTTCACGTTTCTTTTTGGTACCAGCTACCAGTACCAGGCATCTACCTTAGATTTACTATACCGGTACACTTATACGTATATGCCAAAATGGAAAAAGATCAGTTTCAAGACCATAAATTTTACAACAAAAGCTTTAATTTTAAACTTTATACGGGGTAACAGAGTGTAAACTTTTTTTTACGGGTGATATGCGGCGATCTTTTCTTGAAAGAAAGTTCTCTTTTTAAAACCTTGACTGAATTTAACTTTTTATAAGTTCGAATTAAAAGCATCTAAGAAACGGAGAATTTAATTTCATTCGGTAAATAAGGGCTCGATGCGACGGCGATAGTTGGTCTAGCATTGGACTACAGCTTCCTGTAGGTATTAGGTATATTTCTATAATAATAGGTAGTGTACTAGAATTATTTTCCTTTCGAAGACAATATTAGCCCTTTACCGTTCGTACGAGTACAAATAGATTTTATCGTCGTATCTTCCATAGATATACGAGCTTACAGACGAATGCAGAGCAGCAGAGCAGCAGAGCTCGTATCACGAACAATGCTGACGTTGACTCGGTTCGTCGTGTATAGTACGTATTATTTGAATAATGAAAATATATCGGAAAGTCGAAAAATAAAAACGACATGCGATGACGATGACGACGCAAAGAAGCGAGGAAAAAAATCCTTTTCGTCCTTATTACGATGGTATGGTCCGACAACGCGCCAACGACCACCACTAACAAAAGAGGGAAAAAGTAATTTACATCCAGCTATAAGGCTATAAGGCGGCTATAAAGCACACCGTATCCGAAAAAATGAAGAATTGTCAAGCAAAATAAATCAGTTTGAGGTTAACCGTATGACGCTCATCAAAAACTTCCATGCTAGTTCAAGAGCCCATAAACCATCAACCCGCAACCCACATACATGCTACAGACGCGCGCACTTATTTCAAACACCAACGAACACAACAATACGAGCATTCATTTATCATCGTATGCAAAGCCGATGAGAAATCGTTTCTTAAGAATTAGGCCAAAATTTCCAAATAAGGTTAACCGCACCATTCCTTCGTTGTGTAGTTTATACAGAATGAGAAATTCTATCGGTGATCCTTAGATTCTCGACGCGCTTAAGCCAGCAAATTATTTTCGAATGGTTTTACGGACGATAATCCCCGAATTTCAGATGCCATATGCCCGTCGACAACAAATTCGACCAGTTATGCTAATTTTTATATTCCGAACAAGGCTTCATTTTAATACATCAGCCGACGAAAATTTTTTCCCCTTACCTTTTTTTCGCACCAGACTTCTAGTCGATTCGACTTTTTACCGTTTTTATTTCATCACGATGCTGCGACGAGACGCCGCCAGCCATCGCTCCTCTCCACCCTTATAGAAGATGACAGCCAGAAGCTAATCTTGAGTTTTATCCTTCGAAGATCTTTTTTCACTTTTTTTTCTCCTTCATTCCACGACCGCGCGTATCATTTAATTCTCGAACACACTTAATGAAAACTAATCCATTTCAATGAGCTTTATAACTAGTCAACTGCCCTCTCCCCCTTACTCATTCACCTGCTTATTTAAATTGTTCGCAACCGTTGGCTCGGTATTTTTGTGAATTTTTTTCTTCTCGCTAGGTAAACTCAAATCGATGCGACGGTTGGTTTCTTCGTATTTTTTTTTCTGCTTTCAGTCAACAACGAAACGGTAGGTGGAAAAGATGTGAAAAAAGCGAAGCGAATAACAAACTGGCCAAGCTCGTGGAAAAAATTATCTATCTGGTGAAACTCGTGCGCGACAACGAAACAAAAAAAAATCCTACTCGAATTTTGTTTGATGAAAAATGTTCATAAATTGGTAGGCGAATTAGAATTCTCAACGGATTGCGGATTCAAATCGACGAATATTTTAATTTCATATCCCTCAAACTGACATCCAGACAGTACCACTTCGACGTCATTCAAAATTAATGTCGAGTTATAAATTTCGCGCAGCATTTTTTATCACAATACACATTCGGTAGTGTGTACATACAACTGATTATAATGGCACAAATGGTAAAACACCAAATCCGCTTTACGTGTATGTAATATTTAAAACTCGTCGAAATTCGCAACGCTGCTCTGGGAGCCCCTTTGCGAGAATCTTTTCCATTCTGCTACCTACGAAACATTTATCGATAAAAATTCACAAAAAAAAATTCAATACTCCAATCTAATGTAAGATAAAAAACATAAAAAAACTTTCACACGAGACATCTTCGGGCTGTTTTTTTTTTTTTTTTTGTTCAACGTAATATCTGACTTTCAAATAAGCTGCCTCATTTTTGGCGTAAGAATTTTACAATTTATGGTAAAACCAATTCTGACAAGAAATTTAAAACTGTTGAGGCTATAAATTTTCAACGTAGGTCTATATAAATTTATACGTTTTAACGAGCTCGATCTTCGATACTCGTATTCTGATAACTTACTATAACTAACTATAATATAGAAACACATAAGACCGGGTGTTTCGTAGCGTGTAAACGCGTATTTGTATGAAGTGTGTGATTTTTCACAATGAAAATACGAGTGAGTTAGTTTTACACGTTGAAAAAATTCAGTAGGAAGGTTGAAATGTATACCACACCATTTCGAAGTCATTTGATAATCATTGTGACCTCGCTGCTGGCAGATTTTCAAAATAAATTAAATTCGGCCTACCCTCGCAATTATCTTTCAATACAAAATATCTTCCCCAAAAATCCCCTCAAACCATTGTCCTTATTCAACTGAAAAAGTACTCACTAGGATGGATCGTTTTTACCTTTTTTCAAAAAAATATTTGTGAAGTGGGGTCAACCCTTTGTAGAAATTTCAATCCGGCTCAAAAACCGTTCAAAATTTGAACAAAATTCAAAAACAAATTTCGAAAAAATTGTTATTAGAAATAGTTCTGGTACGATTAGTTTCACCCAAAAAGATCATTTGAAACGATTTTTGAAAGTGTACTTATTTACAGGGCGATATAAAATGTGCCAATTTTTGGCATATTCGTGTATTTTCAAAAAAAAGTTGTTAAAAAATCGAAAAAAAAATTTAGAGAGCTGAGAACTTATAAAAAGAGGAGATAATCAATATTAAAATCCAGCTAGCTGATTACAGGCAATTTTCCATCCCTTGCTCCTTTGTTCAGGGATTCTCGTTTGGTTGTTTTCTTGCCATTTCCCCCAATTTCACACTCTTATTGAGAACAAGATAGTTGTTAGAAATTTCCTCAAATAGGCTAGTTGGGTGATTATATCAAGTCCCCAGTTTTTTAAACTTTTTTCCTCGATTTTTTAACAAGATTTTTTTTTCAAAATTACACGAATATACGAATATGCCACAAATTGACACTCAAAAACCGCCTGAAATACTTTTTTTTGGATAAAACTAGTCGTACTAAAACTATTCCTAATAAAAATTTTTAACTGTTATAGAGCCGGAATGAAATTGCTACAACGTTGTATTAACCCCACTTCACAAATATAGTGCTCTATTAGGTTTAGATTTTTGAAAAAAAGACAAAAACGATCCACCGTAGGTACCTTCGTAAAGAAACAAGAGCTGTTCAAAAAATAAAAAATTTGCCTATGTATACAGCAGACAGAAGACACCTGAATGGAAAAAACACAAGCTTCGAAGAGCGATGCTTTCAAAATCGAATTTTTTTGTTGTCTGGCAGTGGCGTACAATCAGGAAGGGGGTTGGGGGTGCCTCGAGTGATTTTTCCATCATAAAAATTTATTTCAATATTTACAGCTTAGAAATACATCAACATATTAATTTTTTCGACCCCTAACCTTCAAAATTTTGCAAAATTTTCACCCTCGCTCCACTCAGACTATATATTTTTCCATTTTTAAGAAAAATTTCAAGCAAATCCCTAACCCCTCTCTCTGGGAGTCGAATGTTGTTTCCCTACTTTTACCCGGATTGGATAAAATTCCTACTTGGTCTACGTATGAAATTGCTGCCCTCGAGGTAAATTTAGAGAGGAAGTTTGCATCATCTAGATATTAAAAAATGCTGAAAAAGCTAGTTTTTTTTTGCAATGTATGCGAGTGATTTGAACAAAGTTGTACAGAATACCAAGTTGGTGCACTTCGATTCAACCTTGAAAATTTAAACAATCCAGTGTGTTTTACATTGGTGTACGTCGTTGTAGTGCAATTTGAAGGGGAGTAGGGGAGGAACTTCATGCAGAAAAACCGCACTGGTAGACTATTAAATAATCAGTATGATTTCCCAGAGCGGTTTTGCCAGTAGTAATTTACTACTACTACTGGAGACTGTAATTTATAGTGTGAAAAATCACTGGGTCATCTGTATTACTAGAAATGTTACTTCACTTAAACTTTACTATTTAAGACCACACTATTTAATAGCAGTGGTACATTACCACTTGGTAGAACCAGTTTAGGAAACTACAATAATTACTAGCACTTGTAATTCTGCATGTTTTTACAATTTACTACCAGTGAATACTACTGGGACAAACTGCTACCATACATATGTACAACATTAATGTAGTGCACTACTTAAATTATTGAATGCTGCGATAGAGTAGAGCTTTATGTACATTATTGTGACACACTTCTTCTAAGAGTATTAAAGTATGTCATACTTCTGATAAATGGAACATTGTGTAGTAAAATATTACTGTGTATAGTATGTGATTAGTACAATACCACTTACAGAGGTAAATATCTACTAAAACACTACTAGTGTACTATGAAACGCTACTTTTCAGTAGTAAACCTAGTACTAAGGTGCTATTAATACGTGCTGGTTAACTACGCAAAACTACAATCCTGCAGTAAATAACAAACTATTCTTAGTGCGATCCCTTTTCCAAGATCAAAATTTGTAATGTCGTACCTTCTAATTGACCTGAGAGGCTGATTTTTACAAATATTATACAATTTTGGATTATCTATCAATTGTCTCAAAAAGGAACATTTTTTGCGATTTTAGCTCCTCAGCGCTCCCTCTCTCAAATTTGAGCTCAACTGAATTTTAACCCAGGGTCGTCTCTATTCCAGAATATTAAATGACTTGCCAATCGAAGCTTATTCTCCAAATTTGATCGATTTTGGTCAGTATCAAGCTAAGTAAATAATTTCTTTGTTTCAGAGAATAAAATAAAAATTAATATCTGACATGATCAAAAATGGAGGTAACGGTCTTCTGTGATGCCAAAATGGATTTTACTGGCCCCCCTCCCCCCTCCAGCACTGAAAAATTAATCAGATATTCTCAAAAGTGGTCAAAATGAAATTTCGTAGAACCATAAAACCTTTGAGTATTAATAACATATGGAGAGATGAAAATGTAGTTTCTGGCCCCGCAATCATAGGAATGCGCGAAACAGTGGCCATTTTCTGAAACTTATCGCTTATTAATCACAAAAAATGAAATATATTTTTTAAAACTCACCAAAGAGATTAAAAACACAACATTTAGCGTAATGGAATTAAAAATGATAGGTGATGACAAGTGATGACCACTTTCACTGGGTACTTTTGTGGTAATTTTCTTGATTCAGCGCACTCTATACCAGTACTGTCATGTAATGGTAAAAGTCTGATTTTTATCCTTCCACATTATGTTATTTATGCTCAAAGCATGAAACGAACGATAGATGTGGTTTCGTACCAATATTGCATAAGTTGATAGAGTGTAAGAGCTAATTTTCGTTTGAAAAATCAAGCTCAAAACAATTTCCTAAACACCAACACTTCAGCTCACATGAGCGAAGTAGTGATAAATAGCTATCTGAACATCACAAAAGTTCTCAGAAAGTAGTTTCTAATAAAATATCAGAGGAAATCAAAACTACGGATGGTGGCTCTTAGCTTGTACCGGGTGTTCCAATTTAATGATATATCCTTCACTTCGCAATTCTAAAATCTTTGGTACATCTATGTACGATGAGTTACCTATCTGGAGTGTCGTAGGGGCACGAATATGCGGACGTTAGATATATTTGAAAAATTTTCAAAGGAGTCTTCGAACATACGCGTAGATTTCTATAATCCTGAAAAAACTGAATTTTATTTCGAAGCTGAAATATTAAGTTCAAATACATTAAGAAATGTCAAGCTTGATAAATTAACACTCAATTTTTTTTTTCAAACATAACTCCATGCAACAAAAATTAAATGTATCCTAAATGAGATAGCTAGTGACATGTTTTATTATTTTTTCGCCATGTTTGTTAACCTGCGAGTGGTGGTGGCCCCCGTTCCAATCAAACTTACACCATAACCAAATACTTATCAGCGAGATCGATGCAAACATTAGACCAGCTCACCAATCGAGAATCCAACCAGGTATTTATGAAAGTTACCATATCGACAGGGCGATAATAATTCGAGCCGAACGACTCGACTAATTTCTCATCTCATCGATTGGTGTTTTTCTTTGCTGGGCGCGAAGAAGCCGATCTTATATCAGGAACTTTGCTCATTATATATTCATCTAATTAACCCAACTAGTCTGAACACAACGACGGCGTTAAGTTTTCGTCACCATTATACCCTACGACTGGGATATTTTTCACCATAATCGAATACGACGCGAGCACGTTTCCGACCAAAATTTACATTATTTCACAGTTTAAGAATCTGGCAACGACCGTAAAACGTATTTCTTGTTCTAACATCGGCGATTCCGGTAATCAGCATACCATCAGAAACAACGACCAACTGCAAATATCGCATGTACTCTATGCTTTATAGATATACCATAAAACCAGTGTACTGGACAATGCTGACTCGTTAAATAGGTATAATACAGTCTTAGCGAATAATTCATGAATATTCATTACGAAGACGACAACGACAATGCGAATACGATGGTATGAAATATCACGCCAGCAAATAGAGTAAATCCAAATTCCAAAACCATGGATTTCGAATCAGTGCCTACTTTTAAGCGTTATGTTGGTTGTAGTCAGACTGTTGTTGTTGTTGCTGCTGTTGTTGTTATTCGTAGAGGGACAATAACAAGCGAACTGTAAATCGATCCACCTAGCAGATGACTATTTAGAAAAACGAATTCCTATTTCCTATATACTCGTACAATTTGATTGTAAGGAAGCAGGCTGGCGCAGGTGTACATTAGCGCTTATGAACGAAAACTTCTTCCTATTATTTGTTTTACACAGACTAACAGTTTCTAACGAGAGAACGTTTATATTATCTGCTAAATGTATTACCTTAACGTTTAAGAATATACTATCGTGAAAACAAAAACATTTTACTTCCCAACACTTATAAAGTAGTAAAAGTTTGTTTTTTTTTCTTTTTACGTAGCTGTAATAATGGTGACAAAAATAAAATAAATGGTTGTGTGTGTTTGCGGGTGTGTGTGTGTGTGTGTCTGTGTATGTTATATGTATTTTTTAGTCGAGACCGATCTATTTGAATTTGTATTGTTCAATTTTGTAAAAATGTTTACAGCTACACGTATGAGCAAATAAGTACGTTGAAAACAAATGAATGGTTCATTAGCTTCGATGGGGATTCAGCATCCAAAACAACTACTTTAGAAACTAGGGTAAAAGAGCTTGACTCAATTAAAGATACAAAAAATTGGAAAATTATTAATTTAGATCAGTTTTAATCTTCAAAATTATTTATCTGATTATAAAATTAGATCACAGTATACAGTTCTTCCTTCTTTTCAGAAAAAAGGTTTATGAGGGATGATTCTCCTTCTAACTTCATTCAAAAAACAAAAAAAAGCATCGAGAAAGGGTTCAATGGGACTAAAAAGTCGAGACCCCTAAAAGGCACATGAAGAGCTTCTACTAAATGTACATGCCTAATTTCAAGTTTGTAGCTTAATTTGAAGCGAAGTTATGTGAGCAAAAAACTTGAAAAACTTAAAAAATTAGAAAACCCGATCAAAGAACCTATTTTTTGAAGCTGGAGGGGCTGTAATAGAACCAAAACGTCGAAACTTCGAAAAGGTACATCTAGGACCTTAACAAAATGTACATACCAAATTTCAAGTTTCTTTGCTCAATTTGGTGAGGAAATGGGGGAAGGAACCGCCCATTTCCAAGGTCAAAAAGGAGGAACCCCCCTTCTTATCTCTCCTCCTAATTGACTTAAGAGGTTGAGTTTTGGATATGTTACACAACTTTTGATTCTCTATCAATTGGCTTGAATGTGAGCAATTTTTGGGTTTTTAACCCCTCAGCACCCCCTCCCCTAAATTGGAGCATGACTGAATTTTGGCCAAAGTTCATCCTTCACTCATATATATGTAATCTGCTGCCAAACTGAGCCAATTGACCGAATTGGAGCGATTTTTGTCAGTATCAAGCGGAGTAAATGATTTTAATGTTTGGGAAAAAAAATAAAAATAAATATCTGGCAGGGCTAAAAATTGTCTTGATGGTCTGTTAGAACCCCAAAACGGATTTTGTTGAACCCCTCCCTCCTTATTCGTCGTTATTCGATAAACTGTGAATAGCCTGGTTAATCAGGCTAATAAATGGAAATCACCTTGCATCAAAATTCAGTCATACCCAAATTGGAGGAGGGGGGTTGACGAGAAAAAATCGTAAAAATTGTGCTTTTTGATCCAATCAATCCAGAATTGTACAATAAACCCAGAAATCAGCTTCCTAGCTCGACCTTGAAAATAGGCTGTTCCACTTCTCTCTCCCCTTCAAATTGAGTTTGACGGTTGAAATTTGACACGCATACTTTGTACTGGTCTTGAATGTGTTTTTTTGAGGTTTTGACTTTTAATCCTCACTGTACCCGCTTACAGGTCCAAAAAGAAGGGATTTTTTCAGTTTGTTCTCTGCATATCTCCCCTGGTTTGTTCTACGTCAAAACCACTCAAAAAGTAATTGAGATCTTTCGATTTAGCTCAAAACTGTTTTGCGAGTTCCTCTCGGCGGTCTGGTGAAAAAATCACCGCCATTTCAGTCTTAATCTTTTATAGGGGTGGGGATGTAACGCATAACGTACCCTGTAGAGGTGGGAGGAGGATTGCAATGGGTAAGGGATGCAGAACTCTCATGAACTCAAAAAAAATTAAGAATTGCTCATCATCATACTAAATTTACTCAAAATTTAAAACCGAAATCCTCGAAAACCATTATTTTTCTGCATGAAAATTCAAAAAATGTTCCCAATTTCCTGGAGAAAAAAATACTATTCATTATTAATAATTTTATCCTCCCTTCATTCGGCCATGTATCCCATAACTCAAAGAAAATTTAACCCCTTCCTTACTGCTCTGAAAAATTGCACGATATGCCACGGCGGGCTGGAACGCCATTGTTTGAGGGTAATTTTGCTAGAATTTTCCCCATAAATTGAAAATGGTGACGAAAATTTTACAGAATATCAGAAGTTAGGGGTGAAAAAAAGAGTATAAGAGCATCTTTACGCTCTAAATATCAAATTCTACTGTTCTTTTACGAGTTGAAATCGTTTCAGATTTTTTCTAAAACCCCTTGAAATGCTTTCTAAAGCTAGAACGCTTTCCCCCTTAAGGTGGGACTTCGCGTTTCGCGTTTTTTTTTTTCATTGCATACTTTTTTTGTCTGAGGCAGAGTTTTTAAGAGAACTGAATATTGCGTAATTTTCTCGTTTTAAGGTCGCAAATGAAAAAATAATCGTGCGTATTTTAAGGATTAATGTTAATTTGAAGTAATGGAACTGTTGAATCCATTTGAAAAGACACTCAATCGGAATTTTTGCCATTTAAAAAAAATTTCAGCCATGTTGGTTTCGTTGAAAGTTTCTGCAGGATTTTTTGAAAACGACAGAACGGAATTCGATGAATTTTGGATATTTCGTAGAAAACATTACCCCCCCTCCCCTCCGACACCTGTACAGAGCCGTTTTTTGAATTCTTCACTTCGGATTAAAATTATTTAAGCTTGAAGAAAGTCAGAAAAAGTGTTCTCGTTTAGCATGATAATATTCTCGCTAGATAAAGAAAATCCAAAAAACGGTTCGGTGCACTGTCGGGGGGGGGGTACTGTCTTTTACAACATATCCAAAATTCATCGAATTTCGTTTAGTCGTCTTCGAGAAATCCTGCAGCAACTTCTAACAGAACTAATACGGTTGAAATTTTTCAAAAATGGCAAAAAAACCCAATTGAGCATCTTTTCCAGTGGATTCGACTGTTCTATTATTTCAAATTAACATTATTCTTCGTATTACATTTGTTTTCATTATCAAATCTCAAACAAAAAAAGAATGAAAAAATCAATTTGTGTAAAAAATACTACCTTAGAGATTGGGTATGCTACCTTTGCAACGCCAAGTACCACCTTAAAAAGGGCTAATAACTGAGCGAATGTTAAATCGGCTACTTTCAAAAATTCAAATCATAAAAATCTCCGTAGGTACCAAATTGACGGAAATTGTGGTGGTTAGATTTTCGACGTATTTTGAACGGCACCAAGATCAGCAGCTCGTACAAGAAACAAACAAAATAGAACCCTTTATCTAAAATGATATCATTATTCAAAATATTGAACTTGTACGTAACTGTAAGTTGAAAAGTAATTTCGCAGTTTTATCGTATGTTTGAACTTTGAATGAATTCTTTAAAGCAGCGTATTTATGAGGGAAAAAAAGTTTCACTTCCATCACAAATAAAAGAATTTTAAGTAGAATATGTTACCTATATGCGATTTTCCAATTTCAATATATACTTGGTAACTTTTCACAAAGCACACCCGTGTATCGTTTGAAGAATATAAATTCACTTTTTGGCGTAAACTTTTTTTTTTCTCTCGCTTTTTAACATCCTGAATTTTCTTAATATTTTATCTCTCGTTCGGTTAGATTTCTTTTTTTTTTTCCCCCAGTTAGCTAGCAGTTTTAATATTTAATTTTAATTTACCAATGCGGCTGTTCATGTGGAAAAATAGCTATCTATACGTAATTATGATCTTTTAATTTTCTAGCTCACGAACGCAGCATCGAAATACTTGGAGAGATACCCATTTATTCTGTAGGTGTATGTAGGTGAATTTAGCTTACTACGTAACGTTGATGGTTTTATTTATTCATAGTACTCGTATGGCGAATTGGCGATGTACGAAATGACCGTAAGCTGATTTTAGTAGCAACTACACATACATCGTACGTATCGATAATTCTTTAGATTACATGAATATCTTATGATTATCGCAAACTTAAGTATAAGTTGAACCTGTAGAAAAAAATCCATCGTCTATTTCGTTTTATATGGGAACAAATTCACGTATACTGGTACAGAAATAGATCGCCTTACAAGAGTCTACACCATATACCCGAATCTAGTACCCGAAATATTACATGTATATTCAAAACGCTTATTTGTAATAATATTTTATGGATTCTAACAAAATCACCATAATACAAATCGCAATGCACGAATGCTTTTTTTTTTTCACCGGGCATACTACGTATACCATATCCATTCTTTTACGAGTTAAAAATCGTCATTACACGTATAAATGGAATGCAGATCGTTGTAAAGTAAGCATTGTATTTTAACTTTTCTATCGAGCCTTTCACTTTTTATAATTCGCACACAAGTAACCCACCTTACAATACTACATTGTTCTGCACGAATACCAGCAATGAAAATACCGCACAGAAAGGATAAATTAACCACGATACATTAAACGTAAATATATATATATATATTCTTTCAAAATAGTACAGCAACAAATATGTAGTAAAAACCCAACGAAAAAGTGCTTTTGACCGTTTTAAAAGCGAGCGTTGAATAAACCTCGAGTCGTCATATTTATATGATTTTTCATCACATAAACAAGCTTTCTTTAAACCTTCGCTTGAGCGTCGTGAAAAATCTTCTATATACGTTTTCGAACGGTTTTCATCCAAGGCCTTTGTCATGAATTTCTAACACATTATTCTAAATTTATTGGCAAAATTGCGTTTACATTTGTATTAAAATGGAAGCTTCCAAAAGTAAAATGCTTGCTATTTTTATTTCCTTTTTTTTTTTTTTTCAAAAATACATCTATATTTTTAGTGAAAAAAAAAAAAAAAACATCTGCTCGCATTTTCATCCAACAAAGTATATGTAAATAAAAACCTATATGCAGTTGTAAAGGGATTTTGTGATTTTTAGCTTTAGAATTACACATCGAGTTCGACAGTTTACATCAAATTTGGGTGCAGAATGGTCGACGGATTACACTAACTTTACGTTAACAAAGATTTTCTATCGTTATTTTTTTTTTTTTTTGCTTGTTGTACGTATTTATCTAACCTTGGTATTTTTTCGAAGCTGTAAGTATTTTATTTTTGTACGACTGTCTCGCTCATTTTTATAATGATTTAATTATATCATCGGCGTCACCCAGCCTTCTGAGTAGGGTGTGCCAAAACTTCAATTACATCATGTGTCCCAGATTACAAATGTGTGTTGGCAGGGGTTAGTAGCTGCTTAAGACCCTTTCCCCCCTCGCTTTCCATGTTTTGTTCATTTTGTACACGTAATTCAAGACATTGATATGAAAAAGTTCATGCGCAGGGTTCTTGCGGGGGGAGGGAGGCAGGGGATGGTTGAGTTTTTTTTTTGTAATAGACTACCTGAGAGCTAAATTCAAATTTTCGACGCTTGCAAACAATAAAAATTACCGAGCGAAAATTTTCGACTGTACTTTTGGAAATTAAGCAATTTACCTGCACAAAGGGTATTCCTGGATAAGTATAGCGAAATGACCTTGATCTTGGATTTTCAAAATTTTCAACAAACATAATTGGGTGCCCATACAAAAATTTTAGGGCCAAAAAAATTTCCTCCACTCAACTCCCCCCCCCCCCCAAAATATAGAAAAAACGTATCATGATTTTGATTCAAATGTTTAGAGGGATGATGGATCTATCGACACGAAATTTTAGGGGCAAAAAAATTTCCTCCACTCAACCCCCCCCCCCCCTCAAAATATAGAAAAAACGTATCATGATTTTGATTCAAAAGTTTAGAGGGATGATGGATCTATCGACACGAAATTTTCTAAAATTTTCCACTCTTTAGGAGGGGTGAAATTAACAAACGAAAATTTTGAATTGATGCAGCCGCTGACCCTGGGAAGGTATATACATTTTTTTTTCGCTCAAGCATACGCTCTGACTGGTATAACTTTTTTCAAATCTTTTTTTTTGAGATTTGGGCCATTTTCAAAAACTTAAAAAATGCTCAAGAATGCGTTTTTCTCAGAAATAATGGCTAATACGCTAAAAATGAATAGAAGTGGAGTTGTTTAGCATAAAATTTTATACCACATTTTGTCATTAAAATTATGACTAAGGAAAAAAATTACAGATAGGTGGGTATGAGTGCACGAGGGGGGGGGGGGGGGGGGGGTAAAGGGTCAAAATACCAAAATACAAAAAAAAGATTTGAACGAAAAATAAATTGTGAAATTTGAAATTTTACTGAACCAATTTAGACCTCATTTGAGGATTCAAATTGAGAAAGGGATCATTTACGATTTCATATTATTGTTATTATTATAATTGTATAGTTTTCAAGTGATAAGATTGACGATCAAGTTTTCCGAAATTTTTACACTTGCATATTTTTTTATATCGTCTGAAAATTTCTTTTGACAATACTTCAATGGAAGGGATAGTATAAACAAAATCTGTTTTGGAGTCCCAGAAGATCATTAAAACCATTTTTGACGAAGTTAAATTTCTCCATTTTCCTCCAAAACCAAAAATTAGTCACTCGGTTTGATACCGATCAACCAAAATCAATCAAATTCAATCAGTAAACATAGATGGCGGCGTATTCGATATATTTGCCCAGTTTCAATTTTACTTACTAGCAATGACCTGAAGAATATTATTGTGAATAGAAAATTATCTTCGTTTATGAGCTAACAGCTTCTCGCCTTTTTTTCATCGAAATCAATTCGATAATTTGGAGGTCATTTTGGAGCACGAAAAAATGGTCAAAATTTTACATTTCGCAAGAAAAATTTGTCAAAATTTTAGTTTTGAATAGCAGACCTTGTGGTAGGCAACTTTTGAAACATTTTTGGTTATATACAAAATTTGCCTATCTTAATTATTTGAAGGGACTTTTAAAATTTGAACGAATGCTGCCCCTTCAAAAACGAAGATAGACCAAATTTGTATATGATAAAATTTGAAGGAAAAATTTTTGTCTACAAGGTCTACCACTTGGATTGATGATTAGATCGAAATTAAAATATTGCTCATTTGTTAAACTTTTAGACGCCTATATAGCATATCCTCTCCATTCACATGACTCTCGCGGCACACTGATCAAATCCGCTATATGTCGCATGTAATAACAAGATCTTCAAAAAGACAAGGAATAGACTTATACAGTCACTTGTTTTCTCTGTTTTCGTATATGCCGCGGAAACATGGACGTTGAAGGCAGATGATAAGAGAAGAATTGACGCCTTCGAAATGTGGGTTTGGCGAAGGATGCTAAGGATACCCTGGACAGTGCGACGAACCAACATTTTAATCGTCAACGAAATACAGGAGCCAGTCAGGTCAAGTGTTTTATGCGAGAAACGAATTCTAGAGTATTTTGGACATGTGACCAGGAGAGAAGTCGGAAATCTCGAAAAAGACATTCTCTTAGGTAAGGCTCTTAGTAAAAGTGGAGAGGAAGATCTTCACAGGCACGGGATCGTGATAGGTGGCACGCTCTTTTAGGTGCAATACGGTTGTAAGCGAATGAGACCTACTGACAATGACAACCTTACCTATACTAAAAGGGTTTTGAATACCGAAGAAATTATTCAATAGAAAGTACCCAGCAGGAATTGGAAAGAACAAAAAAAGATGAAATTAAACTCTCAATCGTCCACTTGGGAAAATAGCAGAATAAGTATTGGCAAATCGACACTCACAGAAAATAAATTCTATAAAAAATACAACTTTGACAGAATAAAAATTCTTGTTGTACTACCCCAATAAATTTTTAAACAACTTTTCTAATTTCCTTTCGACTTATTTAGAAGCCATTGAAACCGCAACATGTACTTGTATGAACTTATAGCTCTGCTATAAAAATAATAAAATCCCACAGGAGTCTGAAGAACAACGGTAAAATCTATTAAATCGATATCGAAGGTCAGTATTACCTACTTTTACATGGGAATCTGCGCGAACGAAATGAACTTCCAAAGAATGATATTAAAATTAATATACATATATATAAACCAGACTATCGATTACTGATTTTGTGAAACAAAGAAAATTTATCATCTAAAGCTTTTCAGTTCAGCCGCCATAAGGTTTATCATCAGACTAATAAGACTACGGACGAAATCAAAATTAAGGTTTATATTATCTCCATAAGGAATTGCGATTTTAGCATTTTATATCTTTGAAATATCTAGGCATTTTTTCAAAATTTCTCAACTCGGCCAAAAACCATTAAATAAACATTAACGTCGGGAAAATTCGAAATTACAATTTTCTTGACACAAGATTCTCGTTTTTTTTTTTATTATTTTTTTTTATTTTCATTAATGCTGCAACTCTCGTTCAATTTCGAGAACCCACCTACTCGTATTCGAGTGGAGTATCTTATCAACAGCTTTATAAAGAACGTTTCGAATAAAATTTCGCAGTATCTTTTATCTACGATGATGTAAAATCGCTAAATTACACCGGCATAAGTGAGCTGTTGATTTAAAAGACTTGAACGAGGTAAATAAAGGTATTTAGATAATCACGAAGCCGAATTGAATAAACGGCCAGACTTGTGTGAAATTTTTCAAAGTTTATTTCATCCGCTTCGAGAGATGTTTTAAACCGATTCGTATACACTTGGAATTTTTAAATTGAGCGTAACAACGTTTTTTGTGTTTGTAATTTTTTTTTTCAATTTTATAAAACGAATTCTACCTACTATATATACGTATATAGATAAGTATATCGATGTAAGTAGTATTTGCGTGTACGTTCGAGTATACGAGTACACGGTTCATCTGCAATATTGAAAAAGTTACGTTACATTAGAGAAATAACATTTCATTTTAAACAAGTTGCTTGCTTGCTCGCTGGAAATTTCAAAGTCGCGCAAATCTACCAATACTTTTGTCTATACATAAGATGAAGTTGTTATACTCGTATCTCATCATTTATATCGATACAATTCACGTTGTTGCTAATCCTCGGGGAGTAAAAAACTAAAAAAAGGAACGAACAAGTTGTCACTGTGCCATCGATGATACTGTCAACATCAAAAGTCTAATACAAAGCAGACATATGGTGAAAAGTAGGCAGCGGGGTGGTCGGTGGGACGTTTTAGAGCTTTTTTTCAAAAATCGAAACGTGCACTACGCATAATTTGAGCCCTGTCCCCTGAAAAGGGGCGAGGTAAGTATCTCCGGTAAAAATAGTTGAAACAGGATAACTAGTTCTCTTTCTCACCAATCTTCATGCTTCTTTAAAAAGTACGGACATTTTTGTTTGTTATTGATCTCTCGTAACTCCTGCAATTTTAATCTTGGACAAACAATTATTCAGATCTTTTACGTTCAGTTTTTCATATCCAACAAGATGATATCATCATAATTTTAAAACACTCAAAAATTAAAAGACTTCCAATGTTTGGAAATTTTGTCCTTTAATTTGGCCAAAGTACAGTTTAAAGTTGGGGGGAGGGGGGATGTAAAGAGAAAAAATTTAGAGATGGATGTCCGTAATCAATTCCAAAATAGAATTTCTCAAAAAACATTTCTCTCGTAGTTTTTCAAAAATTGACATTTTCAAAAAACCCCCTAAACCCTTGGGAAGAGGGGTAATGATGGAAACGTGCATTCAGCGATTATTTTGGGTATGACTATGTGTAATAATTCCATTTTTTTAAATAAAAATTTAATGAATTTTTTTTCGATTTTTTGAAAGGTTTCGATAATTATTTTACTTTGATTCCGGTTTGTATATTGAAAAAATTGAGTCGAAGAACTGAAATTTTTGTCACGTCTTTTTGAGATTTTTTTGAAACCATGGTGAACCCCCTCCCCTTCCCCCCTTATCTTTTTCAGATTCCCAAAAACGCAAAATATCGCCCACCTTGTATCGGTATACGTATTTACGGCGAATCGGGTATGCAAAACATTTGACACGAAACACGATCAAGCGTGCGAGTATTTCATGTTAAATATTTTGCATAACCGATTTGCCGTAAATACGTTTATTCGTCCAATGAGACGAGCCAATTTGTGAGGAACTTTTCACATTTATCGTCATAAGTCTCAATACACCAAACGAGACTCGTCAAAATGAGTGTTTTTTCAATTTCGATTTTTAGCCATGTCTTATTTTTATTTTATTTTTTTCTCGAACATTAAAATCATTTACTGCACTTGATGATGACCAAAATCGCTCCAATTCGACCAATCGGCTTAGTTTGGCGGCGATTGAAATATATATGAGTACAGATGAATTTGGGCCAAAATTCAGCTTTACCCCATTTTGGGGGAGGGGGTGCTGAGGGGTCAAAAACACTAAAATTGCCTTTTTTTAAACTAATTGATAGAGAATCAAATATTGTATAGCATATCCAAAAATCAACCCCCTAAGTCAATTAGGAGGGGGGATATGAGGGTTTTCCCTCTTTTCGACCTTGGAAAAGGACTGTTTCTTTCCTATCTCCCCACCAAATTGAACTAGGAAGTTGAAATTTGATATGTACATTTAGTAGGGACTTCAGATCTGCCTTTTTGGGGTCTCGACTGTTCAGCCCTATTTCACCTTTTCACTGTCCCAAATATATGGCTTATTGGTCGTTTTTTTTTTATTTTTTGAGTTTGTTTTTCGCATAACTCTCCTCCAAATTGAGCTAGGAAGTTGAAATTTGGTATGACTTGTCTGTAGAGATTTTTTTTCAATCCTCAGGATTAAAATTTGCCACTAAAATCAGGTTAAAATGCGATGCTTTTTTCTAACTTTTTTTTTTTTTTGAAAAATAAAATATGTCAATTTTTATCGATTTATAACTTTTCAACCCCCTGGTAGGTAATTATAAATGGTATCGAATCAAGATACCAATGGTACAGCGAGACGTAGAAACTCAAATCGCACTTTTCAGCTGTGACTGAGGTCCTTCACTACTTTAAGGGGGTAAAAATGACAAAAAACTGTGTTTTTTTTTTTTCGAAAAAAAACTCCACCAATTGTGTGAGTTTCATCAAAATCCGAGGTATTTTTTTTGATCTACCCGATATTAACACAATTTTGTGACGATTTTTAATGCGAAATAGGAGATTTTGCATTATAACCGCGGAAATGATGATGTTTGATGATAATTTTCAAAACCTGAGGGTAAAATGCAATTTTTACCACGCTTATTTGACACCATTTGGCAACCGTCATCCAGTACTACGTTTCAATTTCCGAAATAAAATCTAAAAACAAGCCAACCTAATAAGTAAACGGGTACATAGAAGCTACCTATTCAGGTATAACAATATTCAAAACTTATCAGATACCAGCTCAGTTCGCTAGTTAGAAGACGAAGCGAAATTAGCAAGTCTATCGGGATAATATTATGATTAAATCCGCGTCGCGTCGTACTCGTCGTAGAATTACTTGCAGAGGTATCATTTCCATGGTAATGGACGTTGTTTTATTCTAAAATCCATTAATAAGCATTAGAACGGATTTTCGAGTTACAACTGTAAGAATATTATTAGAAACAGTAAGTTGAGTAGATTGCCAAACGAAATTTCAAATATATGCATAAACTTATAAAACTAACCGAAGATAAGAGAGAAGTTCATTTAACATGAACGAATGTATAGAGTCGCGAGAGTGTCTGGTGCCAAATGCATTTCAAAATTTTCATATTAAGCAATACGAAAGTTTTACACCTTTACATAATTATATCAAAATGAACGCAGATGGAATAGCAGCAGCATCGCAATTATATAATTTTAACATGGCCAAAGCCGAGTAAATGACGAAAATATATTTCGAAAGGTAGAAAGCATCTATCTGAATAAATTACGGGTACCTTATACCTACCTACCTACCTACCTACGTACATGATACAGTACATACGAGATACCTGTGAAAGATAATTTTTTTCATATACGAATACGATTCCTCCTTTACAATAACATTACATATAATGCAAGTTGAATTTACGTTTTAACTTAAAATAGAGAGGTAGCTATAGGTAGGTACATTTCTATAGTAAGTATAAGTAAGTTTACTTATACACGACGCGACGCGATGCGAACAAAGCAACCGCAAACGTATTCCACATACATATAACTTTCAAACGACTATATTTGTAATTTGAAAAACGAAATACAATACTATATATCATATACATATAATACACACATACACACACACCTATACCTAGTAATCATTTCATCGAAAATTTTCGCCTCCAAATAATGCAGCGAGAATATAAGTTCATATTTCAGAAAAGCACGTACCAACTTATTGCCTGTGTAAAAACTTTTCCAAGTTTATTTTAAAAGTTTAGAAAATTTTCAAGTCGACCATTAGGCCAAAATATCGGTTTTTCTTACCTCTCTTCTGCTATTCTCCCTCTCTCTCACTCTCTCTCTCTCTCTCTGCCCTTTTGCAACTTATACGCATATACCGGATTATGGCCGCTGCTACTGCTATGTGCTTTTAAAAAGGTCGATGGATTGGTATTGGATTTTTAGTATTTGTGTATTATTTTGACGACGACATACGAGAAGCCGAAGAAGCAGACGTGCAAAAAAAAAAAAAAAAACGAAATTGCATTATTTTTTTAATAGAAATACCCCCGAAGGCTTCGGTATATAAGAGATGGTTTGTAGTAAGTAGATATAGTCTACGATACGAGTTCTGTGAAGATATTCCACCATCTCGTAAAATCCTTCTACATTTAATTACACACGGTGAAAAAAAAAACACCTCGAGTTTATGAGTATTTTTTTTCCTTCGAGCTTTAAGAATACCTCATAGGTCTCGATTTTCGCAAAGTTGGCTCGCGCCAAACTCCGAAGCGATTTTCTCTGGGAAGGGGGAGGGGGGTGAACTCCAAATTTACTAGTTTTACCAACTTTCAAAATTTCTAACTGATTTCTCAAAATTTTATGAGTAGCTTCAATACAAAATTTTTCCAAAACTTTGCAAAAAAGCAAGTTTCACAGCTACAAAAATTTATTTAGCACGTACAAACGTACATTTTTGGTTCAGAAAATATTTTTAATCATAATTTTTCTTAACTAAAATTTTCTCATGCCTATTTGTTCAAATTTAAATGCGTTTATATCGCATTTGCGACGAAGACTGGACAAATTTTGGAAAATTTAGGGTTGCAGTCAAGTCATAATTACACCTCGCCATCATTAAACTATTCTGAAATTTTACTGTTTTTCCAATTTCAACCAGTGACGGTTTTGCATATTTTGCCACCAGAAACAAAACATTCTTTGTCATCATTTGAAAAAGAATAAGGGACGAAAACGTCATGCTACAATTATCACTTGAGAAGAATTTTCAACGAATTTCATTCACAAATGAAACATAGAATAACGCCCAAGCGAATCGAGGGAAAAATTTTTCTGAAATATTAGGAATAGAGGGTCAAAGCATGGTGCTCTAGTGCATCGATAAATTCTAAATGCCAAATTTTATTACATGCAAAGACTGATTATTCCACAAAAAGGTATGCTTCAAATTTATTTTTAAAAAAAATATCAAGGAGCCAAAGCCCAAAAGTTCCCTCCCTTGGATTTGACTTTACTCTCATGTAAGTCAAGAATAAATACGTTTTGATACAAGCCTCCTCTCAATATCTAAACATTTTCATCTGTATTTCATCAAGAGGCACAAATGTACGATCCACTTCGGTGGGTGGAAGGGAGGGTTACAGAATTTAAATTTCCTTCGATGAGTTACAAGTGAAAATTTTACAAAATATTCGATATAACTGGTCGCAAAATGATTGTTAACATTAGGAAATGTTGTAATAAAAATTTCAAAACTTTTCACCCCTAAAAATCGGTCACTGTGGGCACAAATGCAGAAAGGTTCCGCAGTAAAACCGTCACTGATTCCAATATTCCATTAATTTTTATTTTTTCCAACTTCTACCAACTGTCATCCAATTTTACCAACTGTGGAACGCTCGGGGCAGTGAGATACCCTCCTCTGTTTGGTAGGCCTCTGCATTTCGATTTCGTTGAATATTTTGGTAAACTTAAATATATATCTTCATCCCGAGCGAAGTGAGGATGAAAATTTTACAAAATATTAGGTATAAAGGGTCGAAAAATGACCGTAAACATTGAAAAATGAAATCGGCCACTGTGGGCACAAATCCAAAGAGACTGCTCGGTACCACTGTCACCGATTCCAACATTCCATTACTTCTCATTTTTTCCAACTTTCGAACGCTGGAGAGGGAGAAGACGACGACGACACCCCCCCCTCCCGTTCGGTAGGCCTCTGGGTATACGTTGCATATTTACCGAGTAAATTTTTCAAGGCGAAAAGAAAAAAAAAGGAAAGAACGAAAACTATACAAATTAAGTAATAAATGCGTATTCGTTTATTAGTTGGAAAATGGAGTGCTTTTTTCAAAAAAATAAATAAATTTCCGAATTAATGTACTTGAAAAGTTAACTATACTATTTCCAAGTTTCTTTCTTCGTCTCTCTCTCTCTCTCTCTCTCTCTCTC
>FIZR01002499.1:0-13905 GCA_900060175.1 Ferrisia virgata
TAGTGACTTCACAAAAATTTTGAAGCTTGATCACAGCTTTTTGAAGGAAAATTTTTAAAAAAACGACTTTCGTGTGGACCATCGGTCAAAATTTCAACCAATCTGATTCAGTTGTTCAGCAGTGATGCTGTGACAAAGATTTTGAACATAGATAGTACAGATGAGAGATGTTGATCCACGTAATAGTCCCAGGTACCTATGTATCATTTTCGAACAAAAATTACGTTTAACCTTTCGTACCCTGCAGTACGAGTATGTTATTGGGCAAGAATGAAACGCTTAATTGAATGAAGAGGGGGCGAGGGAGGAAACCGAACCAGTAGCAGGTGAATGTTGAGGCGACCACTAGTCGCCATATTTCTCTTAATATCGTGACATTTTGCAGCGCCACGTCGCAAATACGTGTGCACACTGAAAAATCGGCTGCCGCGTCGGATAGAGAGAATTTGAAAGGTGGAATTGGCGACGGTCGGCGGAGCAGAAGTGTATCGTCCAACGATGCGAAGGAGTAAAGAGATGTTTGTTTTGGTTTTTAAAAACGAAATGGCAGGGTTGATGAAATCGATAGAAAAGGTGGTGTTTTACTTACGTATACATCGCTATAGGTGTATTGTACATAAAAAGTATACTGCAGCGGTGTACTACGTTCATACAAACTTCTCTTCATACCTCATACGTAGTATATATTGTATACCTTTGAAGCTTATTAGCGATCCGGTCGCCGCCACAGGGTAGTTTGGATGCTGTGCCATATAATACTGTGTATAGCTTTCATGTAGCTGACTCTCGTCTTTCCGTATTATCAACCTTTTGGTGCCTTATCAGTGCTCGTAATTCGATTGAACTGAACATAAAATTTGGCATAACTAGTCTTATCTGGACCAGAACAGATGCATCACTTTTTTTTTTTTTAGTAGATTTTTGAAAACATGACTTTCAACTAACGACGCACAGTGGTCCTGTAGACCACTCGAAACGCGCGAAATAGCGAAAAAAAAAAAATCTTTACCGATTAATTTGACAACAGTATCGAATTATTATACAAATATCAAATAGCCTAGAACGAGCTCGCATTTTCGTGATTTATTAGTGAAAAACTGGCTAATTTCTTAATGATTATACCTGTCTTTAGTTGTGTTTTTTTTTCATCAATTACTTCAGTGATTGGCAAGTATGAAAAAAAAACTGCTGTGACAATAATAAAATCTCAATTATTTTATTCTCTGATCTCATTTTTTTGGCCAAAGTTGTAATCCACGACTTGTAGCAATCCCAGCTACTACCCTTTGCACCTTGGAATATTTTTTTTGGATGAGATTCGTAGTCTACGACCTCGAAAACCACGAATGCAATGTAGTGCACGCTGGTTTTGGTAAATTTCAAATTTACCACCGCCCCTTCCCCTAGTCCCTCACTTGGCACCTTAAAATTTTGCTGGATCAGATTTTTAATCTACGACCTCGAAAACCTTAATTGCGATATATTGAGCTGTAATACTGAACTTCGGGCTATGATGATGAATTTCGCGCGTTTTGAGGGGGTCTAGAGGGCCACTGCGACTGTGTAAAAATTCAAATTTTATAAGTTCACAAAAAGAAATTCAGTCTGATTTTCGTGATATTACAATCATGAGAATTGAAAGAAAAGCATTAAGGATAGGAAGGGTTCAATGAGGCTACAAAGGCACATCAAGAGCCCCTACAGACAAGGCATACCTAATTTAAACTTCGTAGCCCAATTTGGAGTGGAATTATGCGAGGAACAAGCTCTAAAAATTGGAAAAGTCGACCAAAAAACCACCTTTTTTGGGAGCCATGAGGAGGGGAGGGGGTGGGGTGAAATTGGGCTGAAAAGTCGAGGCCCAAAAAGCACATCTAGAACCCTCACCAAATACATATACCCAATTTCAAATTCCGAGCAGCTTAATTTGGACGGGGAATTATGTAAGAAAAAAACTCAAAAAATGAGAAAACCCAATCGAGAAACCGCTTTTTTGGTGCTGTGGGGGGGGAGGTGCAATGGGCACATCTAGGACTACGACTGAATGTACTTACCAAGTTTCAACTTGCTGGCTCAATTTGGTGCGGCGATAGGGGAGGAACATCACTTTCTCAGGGTCAAAGAGGGAGGAAAATCCCCATATCTCCCCTCCTAATTGACTTGAAAGGTTGATTTTTGGGATATGTTATACAACTTTTAGTTCTCTACCAATTGGCTTAAAAAGGAGCAATTTTTCCGTCGTTTTTGACCCCTCAACACCCCTCCCCCAAAATTGAGCATAACTGAATTTGAATCCAAGTTCATTCCCACTGAGATATATCTGATCGGCCGCCAAACTGAGCCGATTAATCGAATTGGAGCGATTTTGGTCGATATCGAGCGGAGTGAATGATTTTAATGTTGGGGGAGGGGAGGATTGAAAAAAAATGGAAATATAAATAAATATCTGACATGGCTAAAAATCGTCTCTACGGTCTTCTAGGACTCTAAAACAGATTTAGTTGATTATTCCCCCTCCCCCCGTCTCCTCCTTCATCCACCGTTGGTCGATAGACTGCAATAGCCTGGTTTTCATTGACAATATGACGTAGAAAATCAGACTAAATAGCATGTACTTGCGTGAAGGAAGCAAAAATGTGGTGTATCGTCGGTTTTAGCAGCTCCCCGTTTTGAGGCCCGATTTTCTCCACTTTAAAAAAAAAAAAAACTAAAACATTTTTCCTGATGCAGAATTGAACGTAGAATACTTTTAGTTCAGCTCACTTTTGCGACTTAAAGCATGTTTCAAACGCTATAGAAATGCCAGTATTATGTTATTATGATATAATGAGTTGGGTAGCCTCTACCGAGGGAAAAATTGAAATTTTTCGAAAAATGAGAATGCCCTACGATGCAAATTTTAGTGTAGAATATTTTTCTACCCTTGCGCTTGAAACTCCAAATTTTTTCGTGATTTAATCCAGAAGGGGAGTTGAACTTTTCCTATTTCGTAACTTACACTGCAATTTACAAGTAACTCAAATTACAGCGTATTATGAATTTTATCCGGGTCAAGATCTTATTTAACTAAAACTATACTAACCATTGATAAAGAAAAAAAATGGCAGAACGCAGCTTTCTTTTTTTTTAATTCCAAAAATGGAACATTTGAAATTGAACGCGTATTTTTAGAAAAAAAGCTTAGTGATCGAACTTTTACATCGAAAAGTTGACTGTGAGAAAAAACGACGAAATTCTACGTGCATAAATAAGTAGCTTATAGTAATTAATATTTGGAATCGTATTTACGCTGACAGTACTTATAAGAATGGGTATCCCTTCTCTGATATTGATAACCACTGCAATGGAGGACAGCACAATCTTCGAGTATCACGGTGTACATGGCGATGGCGCGACTTCTCGTATGTTTAGTGTACCCAATCCCAAGGTAATCTACTTTCGTGCCCTGGGTATTGGGACAGTGGGCGTTAGAGATGTAACCATAATTTGACCAGACCACTAAGATCAACTTATGTAATCAACTCTCCCTCGCTCCTCCCCACTTCCTCATTTCTCTCTACCCGCTACCAATGTTGGACTGTTGTTACCTTTTTTTTTTTCCCTCCCTACCATGTAAGGTAAATATGGTAATGAAATTTTTGAGTTTTAGTTCTGATACGTATACGTTGTGCAGTTGGATTAATCCTTAAATTTTGGTAGATATTACGACGATTATTATATTTTTTTGTCTTTGGTTTTCTTCTCTTTTTAAAAAACTGATCGACCACTTGTAAACGTATGTCACATTTCCAGAACAACCTGACGAATGCTTCAGTACTTTCTTTTGGGAAAATATTTTCACAATTTGAACCCTGTTCTTGACTTTTGGAGAAATCAATAAAATGTGTTCTAAGGTTTTAGAGAATCACTTGGAATATTTTTAGTCGGTGCTAAATTTGTAGTTTCATTTTTTTTTTCTATTGAAAACTAAAATCGTTCATCCGACTCGATACTGATCGGAATTAACTTGAATTCAGTCAAAAGGCTTTGATTGGTAGGGTAGTTGTTGTAAATGAGAAGAGAGGATGGCACCGGGTTAGAATACAATGATGTTGAAAATGGGGCGAGGGACGAGGGCTGAGCAGCTAAAAATCTCCAAAATCGTATATTTAAGCACTTCCGGATGGATAATGAAAAGTCGTATACGTTGTGCAAAAATCGGTCTCTCAGGTTAATTAGAAGGGAAAATTGTTGGTTTTTTGCCCTAATGTTTTTCACCAAATTAAGCTAGGAAGCTGAAATTTAACACGCGGATGTAGGTAGTGTCCTACGTTCATCTTTTGTGGTTTCGACTCTTTCAGCCCCAATGGACCTCTTAACAGTTTCGAAAAAGTGGCTGTTGGGTGCAGGTTTGTCTCACACATATGACATATAATTCGCTTCTAGTTGAACGTGGGGTGGGGCTGGGGGGGGGTGGCGGCAGTATTGCCATAACTTTTAACTTCTAACTCCCAACACAATTCTGATACAAAACCGCTAATTTCTCGCTATACGTTTTCGATGTCAACACGCCGAAATTTCGGCTATTTTTCAAAATAGAACCTTATTCTATTATTGATTATTTTGCTCAGCTACCATTTCTTTCTACATTTGTTTGGATCGTTTCGTCCTTTCAGCCAGAGCCAATTTTGAACAATTGCAGGTAAATCACAGTTTCATGAATTGTACAATTCTTTCTATCACTTTGTTTCAAAATTTGAATTTTGAATTCCGCCATTTCAATGGAAAAAAGACACGATTTTTGGAAAGGAAAAAGAAAAATGAAATAGCATCGCTTTGCGATCCAACCCCCAAAAAAGCACACATCCAAAGTCTTTACTGAATGTACATACGAAATTTCAGCTTCCTAGCCCAATTTGGAAGAGAGTTATGCGAGTAACAAACATTAGAAATTGGAAAAAATAACCAAAAAACTACAAATTCAGGATTGCGAGGAGCTGTTATGTGGCTGAAAAGGCGATGCTGCCCCTAAAAGCCGCATCTAGGACCTCTACTGAAAGTACTTTCAGCTTCCTGGCTCTATTTGGAGGAGTGTTACGCGAGGATCGAACCAAAAAAAATGAGAAAATCTGACCAAATAACCGCATTTTTAGTGCTGTGGGGGAGGGGGGGGCAATAGAGCTGAAAAGTTGCGATTCTCGAAAGGCACATTTAGGGCCACTACTGAATGTACTTACCAAATTTCAACTTCCTAGCTCATTTCGGTGGGAAGATAAGGGAGGAACAGCCCTTTTTCAAGGTCAGAAACGGGCAAAACCCTCGTATCTCCACTTCTAATTGATCTGAGAGGTTGATTTTTGGATAAGCTGGATTCTCTATCAACTGACTCATATAGGAGCAATTTTTGTGTTTTTGACCCCTCAGTACCCCCTCCCCCCAAATTGGGGCATAATGGAATTTTGACACAAGTTCACCCGCACTCATATGTATTATTATTTCGCTGCCAAACTGAGCTGATTGACCGAATTAGAGTGATTTTGGTCAGTATCGAGCAGAGGAAATGATTTTAATGGTCGAGAAAAAAATTAAAAAATTAAAATAAAAATAAATAGCTAACATGGTTAAAAATTGTCTTAATTGTTCTTCAAGGGCTCTAAAACGGATTTTGTTGATCCCCCCCCCCCCCCCACCGTCGTTGGTCGATAGAGTGTAATAGCCTTCAAGGGCTCTAAAACGGATTTTTTTTACCCCCCCCCCCCCCACCACCGTCGTTGGTCGATAGAGTGTAATAGCCTGATTTTCATTGAAAATAGAAAATCATCTGAATCCGCTAGAGTTGCCATTAGCTTGAAAACCTCGACAGTTCCCCGCAAGGCAAAAATTGCCACCGCTAGACTTAGCTTGAAAATAGCTATTTTTGATAACACCAGGGGTAGGGAGGATTTGGTACGTAGATTGAAGAAGAGTCTTTAAGGTGTGTATTTGGAGGGTTTCAACTTTTCAGTCCCGTTACAGCCTCTTATAGCGCCGAAAAAGGTGGATTCTTGGGCAAGTTTGCTATTTTTCGAGTTCCCCTTTCTCCCAATGGTGCTAAAATTTGAAATCTGATATGTAAGTGCTCTTAATTTCTTGATGATCCTGAGGGAGGGGGGGGGGCGTGTTAAGTAGATTCAGCTGGAATCTTTGGTGTATATTTGAAAGGTATCAACTTTTCAGCCCGATTACACCTCTTATATAGCCCTAAAGAGATGGATTTTTTTGGCAATTTCTGCCATTTTCCAAGTTCCTTTTCTCCCGATTGAGCTAAACAGTTGAAATTTGATACTTAGATGGCCTCAGTTTTTTGATGATCCTCAGGGTGGGTGCGAGGGTATTCGAAATTTAAGCTTTGCGTCCACCGCGTATCAAGAGAAAGCATTCCGTTCTCTTCTTTTTTTATACACTCTCCCGCTTCTCCCGCCGCCCTCTCTCTTTTCGTATATCTCTTCCACTCCACTTCTATTTGTTTGGTTTCCTTTTCATTGTCCGGATGGTACAAGAGTTGATGAAGAGTCCTCGTGAGATGGTATTGATGTCTCCGGAATGAGTACCAAGATAAAGAAACCAAATTGTGAAACGAAACCTAAAGGCTCCGACATTGAAACTTACGGTGTCCTGAGCCGGTTCGCCCCCTCCCCCTCCGTGGGTAATTTCCCGCTTTCATTAGTTTTTTTTTTCTTATTCGTAGTTCGCTTAGGTTGCTATATTCGACTTCAGAATACCGAGATAAATTTCGTCGACTCAAAATAACTTGAGATCTATCATTAAAGTTTTCAAAAATCATTTTTGAAAATTTTGTGGCCGGCGTGATGACCTCCCTCTTCTCTTGAGTGCACCCAATGATCGCGTAACTCTCATATTTCGAGAATATCAAGTTGAAAAAGCAGTTGATTTGTTTTCATTTCCGAAAATATGGCCATACGTATTTTTTTTTTTAGATATAGTTCGTATTAATTTCCAGTATTACTAGAGCAATAATCAGACAGACATTCGACTAATTGTGTGCTTTTTTAATTTTTTTTGGTTTCAGGTGAGTTTTGAAAGTTTTCTTTGCAGTACTAAATAGGTGTTGAAAAACGTTCGTAACGAGAGAAGCCGTAAGTACCTGTTTTTACTCAGAGTATTTAAAAAAAAAAAAGAAAAAAAAAACACACTCTTGAAGGTATCGTTAGTAACCGAACGAAACTTCGTTATTTGTGGGACACAATTTAATCGTCGAAAATATTTTCATTTTTAGTACGAGAAGTAAAAAAAAAAAATTACCTCTTAATGGGCTATCTACGTGGTAAAAATTAATCCTTTTTTTTTGCGCAGACGTGGGGTGTATTCCGTAAATATTTTGAAACCCCCCCCCCCCCTCCTTACTCTCGAACTACCACCCATTGTCGTAGGTATAGATAACACACGTCAGACGAATGGAAATGTTTGACTGTTGATGTAATTTTATGAATTGACCGTGGCGACCACCGGGTCAAACACCCGACGACGATTCAACACAACCAATATATGACCGTCGTAGTAGTCGTAGTATATTGACCCAGTAGCCGAAATATGAGGCATTTTCCAATCGCCTTTTTTAGTACATGCTATAAATTGTTGGTTGCAAATTTAACTGCAAGGAAGCGCTTATGTTTCTTTAGCGATCGAAATGACACTCGAGTGTAAAATACAAAATTGAAAAAATGTATCGCCTGCTGCCAAGTGCTTACAATTACTTAGGATCTATTATTACGTGTATCGTATTCGTCGTATCGTACACTGATTAGAAAGAAGAAGAAGAAGAAGAAAACGAAGTAGAAAAGTCAACTCATCGACTGGCGCTACTTTGTGACGGTTCACGGACACGAGAAGCGGTGGGGGGCAGGGCAATGGCTGTATTGACAACGATAAACGACAATAATTTTCGAAACAAGGTTGAACGTTGAAAAAAAAATTTACACGAAACAATCAACCAGCCGATATGCAACAGTTTAACGACGAAGTCTTCGTTTGTGTGGAATATTTTTGTTGGTATTTATGTGCCAAGTCGACGATAGTACGAGCGTAGTAATAGTAAGTTAGTTGTAGTGGTAGTGGTAATAGTAGTGATGATGATGGTGATCCGGTCGTCGTCGTCTTTTTAGTGTCGGTAAAACCGATAATAATACTTCGTTATCGTTTCGTTTCGTGTTCGAACCGTGAAGCCAAGTGAAAATATGTACTGTTTGTGTTACTTTTCGCATTATCAACTACCAGAATTGTTATCTCGCTGAAATAAGGTATCGAAAAAAATTTTCTTCGTAGTCTTTTTTTTTTTTTTTTCTTCAGGTGTTTATTCTGGTTCAAGTTTGATTTTTCTATTTTCTTTTTTGGTTTGTTTGTTTGTTTGTTTGTTTACCAAGACGTATGAACGAACTGAACTGTACGATTAATTGTACAAACATTGCAGCTGTACCTACATATTTATGGTCGCCGAATGCATCAAAGATGAGTGGCTCTTTCGATACGAGCAAAGGCTATGGGTGGATAACAATGTTAGGTTTGCCCCTCCGAGCGATTTCGAGCTGAAACATAGGCGGTAGGTAGGTACTACCATCGTAAAATTTTCAGCCCCTCAACCCTACTGGTTTTGGAGGGGCGTGAGTCTAAGCGAAAATCACCAATAAATTTTATTTGAAGTTGCTAATCGATCAATTTACGTAAATTTCTGATAAATTGTAGACATATGTATGTAAGAGGCACCATCAATACTCCCCTCGCCACATAATTGCCCACTCAATTGCCCTTTTGAAAGTTTTATCAATTTTTTTTAATATGGATAATGGCTTCGTACAATTTTGAAATCATGTTTTTTAGATGTATTTTAGATCCCTTCGTAGCATGTATTTTTTTCAAAATTTTAGCTCGTGTGCGCCATAGTCAAAATTTGAAAAAAAAAAAAAAAAACTCAAAATAAAAGGCTAAAATGGGAAAATATTCAAAAAATTTTTTTAATCAGAAGAAAAATTTCAAAAGATTTGATAATTTGTGTTCAGATACGCAGTAAACGGTATCGGAGTAAAGAAAAATTCTTCCCGGAGATCCCTATTCTGCCCGCATCAACCCCCCCCCCCCTAAATGCTGTTCGAAGACTGGCAATATGGGTGTCGTTTTCATATGTTTCGAAGCTCCTGAACACGAATTTTAAGTCGGATTCGCAATAAGTACCCCTTATTTACCGAGTATTTACCGAGAATCTCGGTATTAAAATGTATTTTTTCGCTGCAATTTTCAAATATTCAATTTTTCTCTTCCATGTTTTTTGTATATATGTATTGACGTTACCGCTTTCATCTAACATTTCAAATAGGTACAAATTAGCTCGTTTCAGCTGATACGAACTAGTTAGGGTGATTTCCCTAGACTAGTCTTACCATTGATCGAATGTTCCGAATGACCTTTGGGCTAGAAAAAGTTTCGCTGAATTTGGTGTTGAGCCATTTTTTTTAGCGGCTATCGAACTCCGATCGAGGGATATTGAAATTTTCGTAAGAGTACATTGAAAAATTTTCTCATTGCTATGCAAAATATTCCCAAGCAAAGGTGTAATCACAATCAACCATCAGGTTTCAATCTAGGCTTCGAGTTATATGGGTAAAGTGATAAATAATACTTAAAACTAATTATGAATCTTTGGAACTTTCGACCGGGGTACGTCCAAAAACAGCAGCAACTATACCTCTAAGTATGGAAAATCAGTGATTTCATTAGCGATGATGGATTTGAATGGCAGCATTTTTCTTTTCAATCCTAGTGTTTCCACTTCGTTCGACTATGTAGGTATTGTTATAACGTTTTTTTCGCATCCATCTTTGCAATATTATGTCGATCACCAAGAACCTGATTCAACATCCCTATTCTGCATATAATACCCCTCCCCCCCCCTCTTCCCTAGCTTAATAACCCTCTAAAGGCTATTCGCAGAATGACAATGTAGGTGTCATTTTCATACCTTTTCGAAGCAGCTGGACACGAATTTGAAATTCGAATTCGCAATAAGTGTATTTTTTACCGAAATTTTGAAATACGACGTTGTCGTTGAGACAACTGCGTAAGAATATTATTTATTTATTTATTTATTTTTTTTTTCGGAAAAAATGTCAAAAATGAAAAGAAAAACACTGCAATTTAAATCCATCATCGCTAATGAAATCACTGATTTTCCACATTTAGAAGAAAACCAATTAGAAATCACCATAACCAGTTTTCGTGTCAATTGAAACGGGCTAATTTGCACCTATTTGAAATGCTAGACGAAGGCAGTAACTTCAATAAAATGTATAAAACATGCAAAAGAAAAATCGGATATTTAAAAATTGCAGTGAAAAAATACATTTTTATGCCGAGATTCTCGGCAAATAAGGTACTTATTGCCGATTCGACTTAAAATTCGTGTTCAGGAGCTTCGAAACATATGAAAACGACACCCATATTACCATTTTTCGAACAGCATTTAGGGGGTTGATGTGGGGGGGGGTGTTATGGGCAGAATAGGGATCTCCGGGAATTTTTCTTCACTCCGATATCGTTTACTGCATATCTGAACACAAATTATCAAATCTTTTGAAATTTTTCTTCCGATGAAAAAATTTTTTGAATATTTTCCCATTTTAGCCTCTTATTTTGAGTTTTTTTGTTTTCAAATTTTGACTATGGCGCACCCGAGCTAAAAATTTTGAGAAAATATATGTTACGAAAGGGTCTAATATGCATCTAAAAAAAAAAAAAAATTTCAAAATTGTGAGAAGCCATTATCCATAATAAAAACAAAATTAATAAAACTTTCAAAAGGGCATTTGAGGGGGCAATTTTGGGAGAGGGGGTGTTGATTTTTTCAAAGATAGAACGTATCAAAAAATTGCGTAAATCGATCGATTAGCATGTTTAAAAAAAATGTATATGTGATTTTCATGTACAGCCATCCCTGTTCGAAACCCGGTAGGGTTGAGGGGTTGAAACTTTGGTGAGGGACGTTCATCAGGATGTTTCTCAATAGTACCCACTATCGAAGTATCGGTCCGAAATTACTCTGGCTGGGGCAAATTTTTACATTGTTATCCAGCCATAGCCTTTGTAGGTACCAGGTACCTCCTTCGTTTATAGCCCAACGAACGATAATTTGATGGAAACAGAAAAAGATCAGCCTCCCTTCCCTTCCCTTCCCTTCGTGCAAGGTCCATTTATAAAAGTGATTTTTGATATTTGTCATGTTGCCATATCCATCTTCGTCGAGACATACGTAAATGAACGCATGAGCGTTACATGTAATAGGTGGTTACGTAGCCACGTACTTACAAAAATATGGAGTTCATATTCGTTACAATTTGTGTGTGGTGTGTTATCTTATCAGTTAACGATGAAAATAATATGGCTTCTTCAAACGAGCTCGGTATCAGTTCGCATGTATTGTTGTGTTTATTGTCGTTCGTCGATCGACAAACGATGTGAGTAGTGTGTTGGTATTTGTGGACTGTAATGTAAAAATATATGTACGTAGTATGTTGAATAAAGCGAATGGTGTACAGGCAGGTATTCAAAGTACATATGTACGCCGGTTGAGAGTGTATAAATGATCCTGTTGCCCTATTCGAAGTCGAACCTGGACAATGTTTTTGATAAAGCAAAGAATTACAGTAATGCAGTGATTTTGCATGATGGAATTTCATGAATGGTGATTACAGATTTATGGCGAACATGGTTGTTTCGTATATGTATCTTTAAGCGATTTTGTTAACTCGTTCGCGAACGATTCAGGCTTATTACCAACATTTGTCTTGACAGTTGTTCGATTACTTTGAGGATAGTTTTTTTTTTTTTTTGCCTTAAAATAGGTATACATATGGTGTTTTGACGTTCTTCCAAACGTGCCTTAAGTTAGCCTGATTTTCGATGTCGTATTGTCCTTGAAAACCAGACTATTATACAGGGTGTTCGGGAGTGAACGATAATATTAAGGGGGTGGTACACACCGACCTTGTACATGTGCGTTATGATGGTTGCCTACCTATCTGGAGATTCATTGTTGCTGTATGGAAAATTTAATTTTTCATTTCAGATAAAAAATGTTGCCGAGAGGTTCTCTAGAATTTCGATTGTAACTTTTGAACGAAAAGAGTAAATTTTGCCCAGTTGGTCTCTTAATTTGTAGAGGAAAGTTTGGCGAATAATTTGAGACCTAGCAAGAAAATTACACGATTGAATGATTAGAAGAAGAATAAATTAGGGTTAACGTGTAAAAAAATCTTGCAAAAAAGTTCGAAGTAACATGCCAATATTATGCATCAAGCCTTATAACCTTGAGTTTGCTCTTTCAAAATGTTTCTCTCCTTCAAGTCCCTATCACTCTTTATTTTTCAGATTACAAAGTATTAAAATCAAAAAGGATACAATGAAATTATTCGAAATTTATTACACGTCCTTTTTGAGTTCTTTATTGGGTGACGACCGAAATCGGTCACAATTGTACAATAAGTTCAGATTGGCGACAAATTTGATATATATGAACGAGGAGAATTTTCGGTCAAAATTCAGTCATGCTCACATTTTGGGGGAGGATATGTTCAAGGGCCAAAATCGTAAAAATTTTTGTTCTCGAACCATTCGATAAGAGAATTAAAAATTGTGCAATGCGCCCGAAAATCAGTCTCATATTGTCAATTGAAAGGAGAGAAATGCGAGTTCCTCTTTTTCAACTTTGAAAAAAGTCTGCTCTACACATAATCTTCCATTTAATATAAGCATTACTTTTTTTTTCTGCCGCCAGTTTTAAACCAATTTTTTCCAAACGTAATATGAAAGTGAAGGTACCTGCGGAAGTGGTGTGGAATTTTTTTTCAGAAATTTTCGACCCTACATGTAATCCTGAAATCTATTTTACAGGATTGAGGGGTCCTGTAAGCCACCTGTTTTGAGCTGGGATGGGTGAACTGTGCAAATAAATCGATCAAAAATCACGAAAAAATGTTGAAAAATCTGTGAAAATTGATTAAAAATTTTTTAAACATGCATAAAAAGTGCCAAAAAGTTGAGCAAAAAACAAGATAAAACGTGTTGAAAATTATTAAAAATTGGTGAAATTTTTACGAAAATGGATTAGAAGTGCATTAAATTGACGAATAAACGAGAAAAAAATATTGAAAATGGGTAAAAATTGACTTGAAATAATGAAAAAAAAATCGTTGAAAATTATCGAAAATTGAACAAAAATTTGATGAAAATGTGTGAAAAGTGGAAACGTTAACAAGCATTGAAAATTGGTAAAAAATTTGATTAAAATACGTAAAGAATGGTAAAGATTGATTAAAAATTGAGAAGAAATGGTGAAAATTGTGTGAAAATTTGATTAAAATAGTTTAAAAGTGTAGAAAATTGAACAAAGACCATTTAAACGCGTTGAAGAAAATCATTGAAAATTGGGAAAAATTTGACAAAAATTGTTGAAAATCGTCCAAAGTTTGGTAAAAATTGATTAAGATGGGTTAAAAAGTGCAGAAAATTAATCGAAAATCACAAAAAAAAAGTTGAAAAATGGGTGAAATTTTTGCTGAAATATGAAAACCATTGTTGAAAAATCATCGAAAGTTGCGAAAAATTTGACAAAAATGAGTGAAAGTTGACCTTTATTATAAAAAAAAAAAAAAAACCTAAATTATCGAAAATGGGAAAAAATTTGGCATAAATGGATAAAAGTTGGCATAAACTATAAAAACAAAAAATCGTTGAAAATCATCGAAACCTGGTTGAAAATTTAATCAATGTCAATTTACTTGGAATATCAAAAAAAAAAAAAAAAAAAAAAACCGAAAATTTGGTAAAAATTTGATTAAAACCGGTAAAAAGTACGAAAATATGATCAAAAATCGGGAAAAA
>FIZR01002502.1:0-24049 GCA_900060175.1 Ferrisia virgata
ACATTCCATTTGGCATTTTTCATTTTATGCTCATGCGGTGAAAATTTGGATAAATGGGTCATGATGGGGGGGGGTGATCGACAAAAAAAATTTGGGCGGCAAAATTTTTGGGCCTCGAGTGGCAAAATATTAAAACCGCCTCTGCATAGAGTAGCTTTGAACCAACACTATTCGTACATTCATTTCAGATACTGCTTTTTCACCGCACCTTCAAATCAGCTCGCACTTTAACACACTAATTTATCAAACACTCGACTCCGTCTCATTCAAATTTCAATTCTCTTACCGACAATTCCTTCAACACCAGTGTTGTAATCTGTTGTCGTGAAATTACACACTACGTATATATTACGACGAATGTGGCGAACTTACAAATACGTACTAGTCATTACCTCGTGCGCAAATTCACATTACATTGGTAAGGTAGCTCGGCAGACAGATACGTTATGCGGTGCACGTTTACGTATGCTAATTCTTCATCGTCGTCGTCGTCGTCGTCGTCGTCGTCGTCGTCTTCGTATTATAGGTGAATAAACGAGCTCTCGAGCTTAACTCATATGTTCGAAGACATTAGATTAAAAAAAATTACAAATGCACTGCGACCTTGCGGCTATGACGATGCTTCTTAAATGGGTACAGGAATTGGCGTTGTTCTCACGAGAATATCGTATCGTGTAAGATTTCGCCTCTTCTACTACATCTCAACACCACCAAGCATACATACTACACTGATAGCTTCTTCCAACGACCAAAGCGCGGTATACAGATTAATAATTGACGTGTTTCCACGAATATAAGATGAAGAAAAGACGTTGCAGTGCAAACATGATACGACTTATATGTGGTACCGCATAGGTACGTGTACAATACGACAAAAGACGCACACTGACTCAGGCAGAGGCTAAGCTACACCCAGCGTTTGGTTTTTCAATTAGAAAAACCTCGTTCGTATATCTACCTAATTCCTATATACATAGTCATAATGGGTATGCGACAAATATGCGCATCAGCAGCAATATACTGCACAACATTTCAGACATATCACGTGTACCAGTGCGTATGTGAGGTATGGAAAAATTAACTTCATAGGTATTCATTATTATAATGGAATATTTAAATGGGGAATTTTTTTTCCATATTATGAAAATTCGCGTCGCGTGGTAAAAGAACGTGAAACATCGTATAGTCCTCTCGTGTATGGCACGAGAGCTATCGATCGAGTCACGTTATGAAAAAATTTTTCTCCATACATACAGTTTCCGTCTTCTTGTTCTATATATACTCGTTTCTCATTCTGCTTGTTTTTTACCCCATTTCAATATTACTATGGTAAATACAGGTAGGTAAGTAGGCAGGTCGGTCGGTACGTAATATCTAGACACACGAGGAAATGTGTAAACGAAAATAATTTCGTTATTAAAAGATACACCAATAACCCTCTTCACACAATGAAAATCCGCACATTACCAACCTCCGTGGAAAAAAAAATATCAGGTAAAAGAGCTCGAAATAAAACCGAGAGGGGGGGACACAACCACCGTCCAAATTGTAACAACAACAACGACGACCAGCACAGCATAGCTATTCAATTCACCTATTCACACACATACAGGTAAAAAAAAAAAGAAGAGAAAAAAATATAGGAACAACACGGACGTCCGTCAAGTACTAGCGGAAATGAAACGTCAAAAGGGGTATTCCACACTCTACAAGCAAAATATCTGCCTTCTTCTCCCTACCAAATCGTACGAGAGGTTTGACAAAAAAAAAAAAATCTGAAGTGTGGCTTTTTTTTCCGCGCATGAAGAAGCACAGATCTATACCTGAAGTTGGTGTTAATTGAAACTGAAATCTTCAAGAGCTATTTAAACGCCACCTCGCAGTATGTCATCCTTGTGTATTCATTCGCTGCTGGGCTGGGTGAAAGTGTTATTTATACGCCGGCACATCCATCGTATCGTACAGAGTTTTTTTTTTTCATTTTTTTATTTTTTTTTTTTCAACTTTTCTCCTCTTTTCCTCGCTCGTTTTCACCATTAGTGTAACTTCCAGTTGAACTATATCACTTCACTTACCAAATACACGCGAATGAAAGAAGAAAAAGATGTTCAAAAAGAACATACAGGTTAGGAAAAAAATTTCTTTTTTTTTTTTCAACGCCAACTTGCCAGGTGCTATCTTAATAGCGTATTTATCAGCAGCATTAATCATCCGGCTATGAACAATGCTGCTGCTCGCTGCTACAACATCAACGTTATGTTGTGCTGTTGGCTTTGCGCCTTCGTGCGTATATCTGCGTCTGTGTCTGGTACGTATTCTTGTAAGTTGTAGTAAAGGTACATGCACATAAAGTATATATTTCTCATCTTTTATAACATTTTCATTCTGGTTCGCGAACCATACTGTAGCTGTTTTCTCCCTTTCCATTGTTCGCCCGAACAAGTTTCTTCAACTTTATAAAGTTGATAAATTTTTGCAGCAAAAACAATTCAACTTGCTGCTGTAGCTGTACGTAAAACGCACACAACGAGAGAGAGATAGGGGGAGAGGGGAGGGACGTGTCTTCTCTATGGAAAAAAGTTTAACATCGTACGTACATATATATAGTATACCTATACGATTCAAGGGGTTGCTTCTTCAACGTTCAATTTTCATATTACCATTAATTTTTTACACCGCTAGAGCTGGCGAAGACGATGGCGTGGAAAATACGCTACAAACTTTACTACAACGCCACCACCCCCACCACCACCGACACCAAGTTCAAGATACTAAGGGATTACCGGGGCGGGGCGGTGTGTAAATGGGTTACCATCGTGTAATCGAAGCGACGGTATGTGGTAAGGGTGGTAAATAGATAGTGTGTGTTTTTTTTTAACGTAGTCGTTATCGTCGTTGGTGTAAATTTCATAAGTGACGATATCATTTCACCTTAATTGTATACGATACGTGTTCGAAAATGCCTGCGAAGACTCGTATATATATAAATTTGAAGCGAGGGTATTGCCTATGCTTTTTTATCAGCAATCGGAAGTGCATCTAAGAGGAAATTTTGGGGTAAAACTTTTTGCAACAACATAAATGGGTTGATATAGCCGCAGGGGATGTCGCCATTTCATCATCTTGGTTGAATGTGAAAAATCTGAAATTCGTGGATATCAAAAACCTCAACTAGAAGAAACGATGTTATTCTTACCACGCTCAGTTGGCATAATTTCCAACACGTAGCATTTATCGTGAGAAATTTCCAGTCTCGAGACTAACAAGGTCCCTCAACTAGATCTTATACTAAATATACTGATTAAGTTTCAACTTCTTAGCTCAATTTGAAGAGAAAAACCAGTGAAAAAACTATATTCTCGAGGCTGTGAGGGAGGTGCAATGAGTTTGAAAAGTCGAAAACACTCGAAAGGCGCATCTATGCCCCCCCCCCTACTGAATGGCATCATCATTAATAGCTCTCATTCGCTTACGACTGTATTGCACCTAAAAGAGTGTCCCATCTATCACAACCCCTACGCCTGTGGAGCAGCTTTTATCGCAGAGCCCCTCATCGGAGATCTTTCTCTTCCTCTTCCTCTTTTACCAGGGGCCTTACCAAAGAGGATGTCTTTTTCGAGATTTCCGACTTCTCTCTTGGTCACATGTCCAAAATACCCTAGAATGCGTTTCTCGTATAACACACTCAAGTCTGACCGACTCTTGTATTTCGTTGACGATGATATCCTCAGCATCCTTCGCCAGACCCACATCTCGAGGGCGTCGATTCTTCTTCTATCGTCTGCCTTCAACGTCCATGTTTCCGCGGCATACAGCAAACAAGTGACTGTATAAGCTTCTTCCTGGTTTTTCTGGAGATCGTTTTACATGCGACATTACGTAGTCTGGTCATAGCAGATTTGCACAGAGCGATTTGGTGCTGTATTTCTGCCAACGAGCCTTCATCTGCTTCGATGATGGAGCCTACATATACGAAAGCGTTCACATTTTCGTAATCATTAAGGGTTGTAGAAACTGGAAGACACTTGGCCAGATCCACCACCATGACTTTCTTCTTTGATGAATAAATACGAAGTCCAAGTAATTCGCTGACTAGGTTGACGAGCTCCGCCAGATTAGAGATTCTTCTTCCTTCAATGGAAATACCACTAGTTCAATACCACACTTTAACTTCTAGCTCAATTTGAAGGGGTGATAGGGAGGAGACTTTTTTCAAGGCTAAGAATGAGGGAAACCCTCATATCTCGCCTTCTAACTGACCCAAGAGACTGCTTTTCAGATATATTACACAACTTTGGATTGTCTAGCGATTGGGTCAAAAAGAATTAATTTTTGCGATTCAAACCCTTCATCCCCCCTCCACCGATTTTTGCATCTCTGAATTTTGACCCGAGCTCAACTCCACTTCAGAATACCAAATTCGCCACCAATCTAAGCATATCGCTGGTCGATATCGAGCTAAGTAAACACTTTTTAGTTTAGTTTCGAGGGGGAAAAAAATAAAAATAAATAACCTACATGACTAAAAATGGCTGTAATGGTCTTCTAGGATCATGAAACGGATTTTGTAGCTATCTGCCTTTCGTCATCCGCTGTAAGTCGATAGATTGTAATAGCCTGGTTTTCATTGACAACATGACATAGAAAATCAGACCAATTAATTATAATTTTCTTATTTTTCCATCGAAGATTAAAACAATCTACTTGTCTCAATAACGACCAAAATCCTTTCCAGGTTCAGTCTGCTCAAACTTTCGAAATTTAATTTTTTTGTCTCAACTCTCAGGTTTCAACAAGCTATGAGATGGGGAAATTTTTTTTCAAAAAAATCAAAAATTCAATATTCACGTAAAATTGCTGTTTAAAGTTTGCAGATGTGTTTGTGTGTGTGTGGGAGGGAGACCTTTACTTTCCCTCAGTTTACCCCCCCCCCCGCTCCAACGCAGCATATCAGAAAACTCTTACACCAATACCCATGTCTCTAGATACTATGCACATTATGAAATTTCAAATTTTGAACCTCCCCTCCCCTCCCCTCATCCCATCGAGCTTGAATCTCCGTTTATGGCATCCCGTTGGAATCCAACCGCTAAGTACGTCATTAAAGCAGGAACAGCACATTCGAAGCCCGGAATAGCGATACCAAACTTAAATTTTGAAACCCTTGCCTAAGAAGTCCAATTCTCAAAAAAACATCCTGAAAAAAAGTTGTAGAAGTAAAAATATTCACCTTTCGGTTCGCTACAACTTTGGTTTTAACATTTTCTTCGTAAGTGCATTATTTGAGAAGTTATTTTCCAAACAACTAAAATTTGCACACACCCCTCCCCCTCCCGCCCAAAAGAAAGTTTGGGAATATTGAAATGAATACTCCACAGTACCTACGTACGAAATTTCCAATTTTCTTGAATTTTAATCGGGTTTGGGCGTTTTCTGTGCAAAAATGCCTGCACTAAAATGCACATGATCAAAAATTCGGACTAACAGGGTTTTCTGATGCTTACTCTTTACTTAAGTCGATTTTGATATTTTTCAGGAATTTTCGCAAATTTCTACCTGACCTGAGCAACTATGAAGAAACGTTTCAAAGATAAAAATTTCATGCATCTCTTTCAATTTTTCCGTAATAAAGATTGAAAATTTTCTCTGTACATTTCTTTTCTTCTATTCGTTAGAAAATTTTGAAAAAATTCCAAAATTGTGGGGAACGGTGGTTTTTTTTACAAGCGAAAAAGGGTATTCCTCGATAAGTACAGCGAAATGCCCTTGATCTAAGATTTTCAATTTTTTCACGAAATCACCATTGGGTGTCCCAAAAAAAATTTCCCAGTCCACCCCCTTGAATCAAAATATTGAAAAATCGTTTTTCTGGAAAAGAATTCTCTATTCACGCGTATTTGAGGAAAACTTTATTTTTTTTACGCTAAAAAATTTGTTTTGATAATTAATTTTATTCAACTTAAAAAAAATTTATATTTGGGCCGTGATGGCTAATACGCTGAAATGAATGGAAGTAAAGTTGTTCAGCATTAAATTTCTCATCATATTTCATCATTAAAATTTTAGCTGAGGAATATAAATACAAAATTGTGGATATGAGCGCATGGGGGGGGGGAGTTAAAGGTCAAAATGCAAACGACAAGTTTCGTATTCATCGTGCCTGGATTAGTCAAAAAACACTCATTTCTTAATGTTTTCACGAACTTTCAACCTGAAAAAAAATTTCAATTTTGTTCAAAAAAGTCAATTTTAAGTAGGATGGCAACTTCCACATTAATACCAAGCAACAATTTATCACGAAAGAGTTTTGAAATTTTGTATATTTACAATATTTGTCGATATAAAATCGTAAGCCACACCGAACTTTCGCGGACCCGTTTTGTGGCCCATGAGTAACACTTCTCACAAATTTGGCGCAATACCTAAATTTGTGATGTTAGCGACGTTTTCACATAAACGAAGCCCTCTGAATACGACAATAAAGGCAGATTCAATATTTGACCTTAGTTAATACCTTGTTCTAGTGCAGAGCTAACACCAATTTTCACATCAGCAGCAATGCCCAAAATACAGCATTACCCCCCTCTCCCCAAACATCCCTCCAAACATTTAGATTAAAATCATAGTAATTCCTCAAATACACGTAAACAGAGAATTTTTTTCCCCCAAAACGAAAAGTTTTTTCGATATTCTGGGTGAAGGGGGCTGAGATGGGGGAATTTTTTTAACCTCAAAATTGGTCATTTCGCTATACTTATCGGAGAATACCCTTCGACTTCTTCAATTGGTCATCCAAGTTATTATACTGGTATCAGTTTGATTTTCTATCTGATATTCGAGCCAACCATTCAAGTACAATCCACCTTCGACGAACACCAGAAGGCCACAAAAATCAGACAATAACGCTCCAAAATGAGTCGGGCAAACAAAGAGAATACAGCAGTTTTTCCAAGCACACATCTACATGTACATGTACACATTATAAACCTTCTGAAACAAAAAAAACACCAGATCGCACTACGAAGTAAAAAACTTTTCCATTCTTTTTACAACCAGAACGGCGGTGGGGCGGCATTTCACGAAAACATTTTAACAATACATAGTTTGTCGCGTGCTAAAGCTTAAAAGCCGATTAGCTTGATATTGTTTACAAATTGGTGGAATTTTTAAAGGGATTTTTTTTTCAACACCCGTTAGATGTAGTCGGCTCGACGACGTTGGCAGTGGCTGCCGGCTGCCAAGCTTGGCTACTGCGGTAAAATTAACAGTGTTTGTTTTTGGAATATTTAGTACTCGTATGCTTAAAGCGTTACAAACGCGTATGGTTTTTTTCCGTTCCTTCACAGTATTTTTTTTTTTTTTTCATTTTCCAGTTTCGGTATTGTACGTTACGTATATCGTGTATATGTTTCGATGGTCGACAACAGTCGAGGCGCAGGCGGTAGCTCGTTTGATGGATTTATGAAATATTACGCGGTTCGGTGAAGATTAATCGACTGTCAAAATGCTTGTCGGGTCAGTCAACTTATTAGTACAGTTGATGGTTAAACGTGGTAATTGGCGGCGTTTGCTTTGGGATGTATATGAACCGTACAGAGGTAAACATAAGGGGGTGCCCCGGGTGTGTTCGTAGCATAATGTCCCTATTTGGTCGTGTTTATCGCATGGACGCGTTGTAAGTTACCCATCAGTTTTTTTTTGTTTTTTTTTTTCCATATCACGAAAGTGTGTTGTATGCGAATGATGAGCATGCACTGTCACCTATGTACTCGTCGTACCTAATCTTGTTGACCACATTGTCTATGATGGACGATGGTATAGTGCAAATATTATTGTTCGGTGCGATGCAACGGATGTCATTTTTAATGATACGGTTCAATAGGTGCGTATAAATGTATGTGCAATAGACAGACACCATCGAAAAAATACGAAAAGAAGGGCGGCGTCGGAATCAAGTTAACCGTAATGGTCTGATGGTAACTTATGAGGCAAAACTTATAAAATAAATCTGTGTCCATTTCCTTTTAGAAAGGAAAAAATCACATAAATGATATACGTATATCAAAACAATTATATGGCTCGTACTGCAAAAGGAGATTGAAAATCGAACAAGCTAGTTTCATCTTGACATCTCCTCCCTCTTCCTCTCCTACCATCCCTTTCTCGAAAACATAAATTTTCGTAAATTTCCTTTAAATAGATAACATACCGAAGATACCTTCATTCCTAGAATTTCACTTTGAATAGCTGATTTTGCCTATTTATTTAGAAACTTTGAAATATCCTCAAGCAAGATTACAGCTCGTTCAGGTTTGAAAATGGACCAACATTGAGGCCAACAGCGTAACTTTTCATCGTCAAATGGAGATTTCCAACACCCTTGCCCCATTCACAGAACGGTGTAGACTTATCACATCGGAAGTCTAAAGTTTTTTGCAAAGAAACGACCACTAGAGGTTCGCCAATCCTTCATGTTGCAACCAGTTTATACTCGTCAGATGGAGAAATCTGGTGGTGTATTCCTGCTGATGTGGTCTGTCCTCAAAGACGTGAGATGGGTTTGAAGAAGAGGGAGGGGCAGTGATCCATTGAAAGAAGTTTCAATGCAAAAGATACCAACATTAAAATTTTGCTTTCGTTGTCGCCCCTCCAAATTGGAGAAAGGGTGCAATTTTATAATGTATATTTGATAAGTGTACTAGATAAGGGTGGAGAAGGGGTTCGAATTTCATCTCATTTTCTCGATTTCATTCTAGAGTGGTCAGTTTCCTCTTACGACACACGGAGAATAGGATGAAAAATACACTGTAAGAAATTTCCAGAGAAATGAGAGTCTCTTCTACATCACTTTTAGAATTGCAAGGTGTCTAAAAAATTTATCGAGAAAAACTTGACTTGTTATATTTATTTGCATAACTTTTTTAAAGGTCAAACAGCACTCCCCACTTCTCCCCCTCAAAAATATACTAAAATGAAAATTAATTTTACAATGTGGCGAGGGGGGTGACAAAATTTTACCACATGCGAACTCAAATTTACATAGCATTTTTGTATGCTAGAATACTAATTGAGAACCCCTGAAAAGGGCAAGGGGGCAGATCTTAAATGTATGGTGGTAAGAGTATGTGTTCTGTTTTACTGGAGATTTACTGTAAAAAAAAAAATTCCTATGATATGAAAAAATCCTTAGAAAAAACAATTCTTAAAGCATCCATAAGAAATCGTCTGGGGGGCGGGAATAAAATTGAAATATAGCGCTTAATCATCTAAAATTGATGTTTCACATCTATTTCAGGAGGACGTTTCTCAAAAAAAAATTTCTTTTATAGTTTTTCCAAAAATTGTGAAAAAATCCAAAATGTGACATTTTCAATAAAACTTTGAAATAAAGGGTAATATAATGAAAACGTGTCGCCAGTGATTATATGTATTAAGTTCAAATATACAAATATACATAATGGATAGTTCGAATTTTGGAAAAAATTTTCAAACAATTTTTTTAATTGATTTTCTGTAAATTATTGAATTTTAAACGCGTTTTGCATGATTAAAAAATTGAGTTGGGAGCTGAAATTTTCACCACATCCTTTTGAGGTATCTACTCGCATATATCTTATTCAATTATGTTGGGAAATTCAAATTTAACTTGTACATTGCACACTCAATGGAAGTCGTTGAAGTGCATTTTGGGGGTTTCGTCTCTTCAACGCCATTGCTTTTCTTCACAGCCTCGAGAAAATGGTCTTTTGTGTGGTCTCAGCCGTTTTTTTAGTTCTTTGCGCAGGTGTACCTCCTCCTTCTCCTCTAAATTGAATTAAAGAGGCCAAATTTCGCAAGTGGCCTTAGTGTAATTTTCGCTTTAATTTAGAAAACTTATTAGCACGCGCTTTGATGAAGCTGGTTCTTCAGACGTTGTGAGTTTATGATTCATAGGAAATGAATTTTGACTTACTTAGGTGAAGAATATTGTTCAAAATAAAAAATGGTACAGGTACTCACCTGAAACAAACAAATAAAAACATACCATAGATTAAATTTGGCTCGTTGCTCAACACTTCGCATCAAGTATATAATAATAAATACTGAATTTTTTCCAACAAATTAAGCTGAAAATTCTGAATAAATCGATGAAGCTCGATAGCTTAGATTCAGCACCACGAAAGCTTTACAGAAAACGAACGCAAAAAAACTAATTTTTTAAAAACTGCTGAACAGAGAAGTAATGATGAAAACTTATCGCCAATGATCATTTTCAGTTCAAATATATACATAATAATTCCATTTCAAGAAAAAATTTTCAAAACAATTTTTTATTCCATTTTTTGAAAATTTTCCAACTTTAAGCGAGTTTTGCAAGCTTAAAAAATTGATTTAATTGGCTGAAATTTTTACCACATCTTTTTAAGATTATTTCACCAACAATTATGACCTCGCAATGCCGTTTGCAGGTTTCTAAAAAAAGCAAAATTTGGCCCACCCTAATCCCAACCTCTACCTTAAAAAATCACATAACAAGCTGGTTGAAATTTTTTTTCTTCAAATTTTCATTTTCACAAATCATCACAAAAAAATTCAGAATTTTACTCATCGATTTTTGGACTACTTTTCAGCTTTGCCACGGGAATTATATAAATTTCGAAGAAGGTCTCAAAGGAGAGAAAATTTTAATCTAAACCCTATACTCCATAAAAACGATATGAATACACTTTCATGGGGAGGAGGGGGGAGATTTAATGATGCTAAAAAGCTAACACCATCAAAAGACACATCTAAAACCTATATTAAATACATTTACCAAATTTCAACTTCCCAACCCAATTGGGGGGAAGGGGAGGGGGAGAGATAAAAGTGAGGAACAAATTCGAAAAATAAGAAAAACCGATCAAAAAACAACAAGTTTGGAGCTGTGAGTGTGAGAGGGTGCAATGAAGTTGAAAAAAGCTGAAATTCCCAAACGACACGTTTAGAACCTATACTAACTCTACATACCAAATTTCAACTTCCTAGCTCAATTTGGAGGGCCCTTTTTCAAGCTCAAAAAGAAGAAAAACCATCATATCTCACCTTCGAATTCATTTATGAGGCTGAATTTTGGATATGTTTTGCAACTTTTAACTGTCTATCGATTAACTCAAAAACGTTTAATTTTTGCGATTATAGTTCCTCAGCACCTCTCCCCCGAAATTTGGACACCACTGAATTTTGACCCGAGGTCATTCCCACTCCAGAATATCAAATCCACCGCCAATCGTAGCTCATTTCCTAAATCTTATCGATTTTGGGTCGTATCGAGCTGAGCAAATGATTTTTGGTTGTGGAAAAAAAATATACATGTAAAAATAAATAAATATCTGATATGGTCAAAAACGATCGTAATGGTCTTCTAGGACCCCAAAACGGATTTTTTTAATATCGCCCCTCTTTTCCGTTCTGGTTTTAATTGACAATATAACATTGAAAATTGGGCTGAAAACAAATTATTTTCAGATTCATTTGGTACGGAAATTTTTAGTAATTTTTAAATTAAAAAAATGCTTGACCCTCGAGCTAAAAACACGACTTTGAATCACTTGCTAGATCGTTCACACGACCAAAAACTTTGGTTGGACTCGCTTTACCGTTGGATACCCTGACCGGGTATAATCACTGTATTAACGAAACTCTTTGGATAGTAAAATCCAATGACGAAGAATCTGTGGTTTTCCAAGTAGAGAAGAATATCAGACAAGAATGCATATTTCACTGCAGCTTTTCAACATATACCGACGCAGTGAAGGTGGAATCTCAGTTGGTAAAAGGGTGATCATCGATTTCAGATATGCTTATGACACCATCCTGATCGCAGTAAATGCTCAAAAGATGGTAGAGCTAATTAAAGCAAAAACTTGGAACTTCTGATCAATACCACAAGATCATGCCCTGGAAAAATATTACAAGGTTAACACTTCGGTGTACTTGGGCTGTGGAAGCTTATGATGGTGTATCATCGGCAAAAATAGCACGCCAAATTTCACTATGTAGATGAACAATCACCATTCATTCATAAGACAAATCAATGGTACTTTCCTACATCGTAACTGATTCGAATTATCGTAAAAATCAATTCATGCTACCATAATCCATTATACTGTCAATTTACACGATCTTAAGACTGAATTTTCATTTAAAATACCTGGTGAAAATGAAAGCACATCGTATACATAGACATCAACGTGCTCCCTAAACAAAATACTTCTAACAATGAGATGAAAATAAATCGGACACACTTGTCCACAATGCCCTACCAAATAAGTACGATATATTTTTTTAATAGAACGAATCGGAAGTACATGCTATACCACCTTTGATAGTATACATGGAAAGTGAAATTATTACGGTGTCGATTAATGTCGACGTAGCTCTCGAGGTAGAGGTACCAGCGATAGAAAAAAGATAATACAAACCAATCGTTGACCAAAACATACGATACACACTTCGATAGGATACCTATGGCGAAAATTTATTATACACTTTTATCTCATAAGGTCGTCTAGAGCAAAAAAAAAAAAACACACACACAAAACACAACAGAACCAACAACAAAAAAAAAACTGCGATAAAGATGACGATCACGCCAACACAAAGACATCTCACAATTCGGTGGTTTACACTGACGTGAGGTCTGCACAAAATTTATCAGATTGGTAAAATGTTACAGCAATACTCATCGAATCTATGCGGTTACACTACACATTGTTCGAACAAGATCAACGATATAATAGTTATTTACCCTTGTTTTTTTTTTTTTTATTCTTTACCATCGCATCGTTCCAAAGAAATAGTCTAATCGAAGAGTAAACAGCCTAAAAACGTTTCAAGGTAAATCACGAATCACGCGACTCGTAGTCAAAATTCAGATAGGTATTTTTATCAATTTTTTTATCGTTTAAAAATTTATTCAAAAGTTGTCGTCGTCGCCATCGCGATCGTCGTCGGTCGTAGCCTTGAATATGACAGTGTTACGAACGAATTTTAATCCAATGTTATGAAAATTCATAAAGAAGATTTCCCTCTCGCTTCTCTTTCTCCAGCTCTCACGCTCGCCTTTTTTTTTTTTTTTTTTTAAACGTTTTTTTTTGTAAACGTTATTATAAGTTTATATCAGCCTTCGATCGGGCATCGTTAATTTTCCAATATACCAGATGACAGCGTAACTAATAAATTCTGTAACGAGAGAAAAAAAATCTTATCTAATTGTGTTGGCGATGTAATGAAAAAATATAATAATAAATTAATTCGCAGCTGATTATGATAGCGAAGAAATTGCAATACGTTTTATCTTTCTTTCTTCCACTTGTTATAATAGGTAGGTAGTGGTGGGTTTAAGGTCGTAAATGAGTACATAAGCGATATTGGCTAATTGTGAGCAATTTTTTCCTCGAAATTTTACCAGCCAATGTTGAGGTCATAAAGCGAGATTTATTAATGTGCGTTTTTCGCCTTCTGCAGTGCTGGTAATCTATTAAGAAAAACCGATACATCGTTTACATTCTCGAATGCATATTATGATAATATGTACGTTAATGAGCTCGCCTTATAACTAGGTAATACATAGTTCGAACTGTGCTGGTGACGTAAGGAGGTATTTTTATCGCAATATTTTTCATTTTTCAAGTGGCCAGAAGATTGAAGAAAGAACGAGAAATCTACCTCGTGCCTAATGTCGATTCGCGTCAGCGAGCTAATTACTCGAGTATTGAGTTTTTACGCTTTAATGGGTTTCGACGGTTGTAAAAATCAAGTTTCAAATATCATTGATCGTATATTGAAATTTTAAAAACATTTTGTATACTTTTTTTTCTCTCTTTAGCATGTAGCCTCGAAGCAATTATTTTACATTTTGATGGTTTTTTGTTCTTTTAATTTTGAAATAATTAACGATGTGTTCTGCAAAAAAAAAAAAAAAAAAAAAAAAAAGGGAAAAATTTTAAAAAAATAAACGAGGTTTTCAAAAAAAAAAAAAAAAAAAAAAAAAAAAGGTAGGTACATAACCTACCGACCTAGGATTTTTTTATGAAAAATTTTCGTTTCAATACATAAGTTAGGGTAAAAAATTAATATTAGTAAATATTGCTTTAGGTATTATAAAACATCAGCCAACTACTAAGACAAATTTCTCGGTCATATAACCATCATGTTCAAGGTCTATTTTACAGTGTCTCGTCGTCTCAGTCGACCCAACGTTTCTAAGTAACTTAAGAATGTTTCATGAACTTGGTAATTTTTGCCGACGCAAAAGAGTAGAAAGGGAAAAGATGAAAAAAAAAAGAAAAAATGAAAAAAAAAAATGCAAACTAAATTATAAGATAGAAAAAGTATATTTTTCATCGAAGACGCTTTTAATATTATACGAAAATTACGCGTAAAAAAATTCCATTAAAATTTAATTCAAACTTTTACAAACGTAAACTTCAACTATTGGTGTCTTCCCTCTGAAGAACGAAACAACGAGCTGTTTTTCCAGCAAGTAATTAATACTTTTCAACTTGGATGAAAAAGAAGTAGAAGTGAACACAAAAAAAAATTGTAAGTAAAACATTAAAATATCATTTTCAACTCACAACGTACGTAAATTGCGAAAAAATAAAGTTTTGTATCACTTTCGAGTGTCGTCACGACGTAAGACGATGCTACGTGCTAAAGGCTTAAACGAGGTTAATTCTCTGAGAAGACTTAACCAAGCTCGAATATTAATAACTTATTCCACTGAAGTGGGAAAATATTGAGAAAACGAGATGGTCTAAATGATGAGTAAAAAAAATTTGTCAAATCGTGACCAAGTTTTGAATTCAAACAACGCAATGTGGCATTTCGCAAAATGGAAAGTACTTCGAGAAATATTCGAAGTAGTAAGATTTTTACAATGATCAAAATTTTTCGATAGCAAAAATTTTATTAAGAAATCCCAACATCAGCGGCACCGTAAAGAGAGTGCTTCGTTTTTCGATTATAACGTAGTAAAAAATTTCATCTCCTCAACTTCTGTGGAAACTTCTTATGGCACCGTAATGGTTCCAAACTTGGGGGAAATTTTACCAGAAATAGCTTCAATACAACGATTCTTATTCAAAAAAATTATTTGAAGAGGATTTTACTACTCCAGACTCCTTCTTAAGAAGCTTATGAAATTTGCAATTTTTTCGAAAAAAATTGAAAAAATTGTCCAAAGAACCTCTCACCTAGCCTACGAAAGTTGTTTTTCAATCTCCATCTTTCCCTCAACAGTTCAGTCAAATAAGATCTTGATAAGTTCCATCCCACAAGTGTGCAGCTAACGTTAGGAAAGAGCAAAACCACCCAAAAATTTGGTTTCTCGCCTCCACCGCTCCAGAAAAGCCTCAAATGAAAAAAAAGTTGCAGCACAAAAATATTCTACACCAAATTCGAAATCAAACGAAATAATTATTTTTTGAAAAAAACTAAATTTTTAGCGTACTAAGGGCTGTTTGAAGCTGAGCTGTTTTCATATTTTCCAAGATTTCAGCGTTACAAATTTTTTTATAGCTCTCGGATTACGTTTTCAATTGTACAAATGATCAGATCTTAGAGTTTTTTACGTTCAATTTTATACCAGCACGGTCGATTAGTTCATTTAAAAATTGGACATTTGAGCCTCAAAATTAAGAGGCGCTAAAAATTTATTTTTACTTTTTACTCTTTCCCCTCGCTCTACTCAATGAATTTCAATTATTTTATGGGTAAGTGAAAAACGATACGTTGAAATATCAATTTTACCCCACTTTAATAACTTTCAAAGAAAAACTAATCGAGAATTGAACGTAGAACATTTTTAGACTATATCATTTTTACCATTCAAGACATATTTAACGAGTTATAAACGAATTCATTATGCTGGAATATGGGAAAATTTAAAAAAGGGCTAACTTTGGGCAACTTCTATTACGTAAAAATTGGGGTTTTTCAAAAAATGAAGATTCCAACTCGCACAGAATGTAAGGTAGAATATTTTTGCACTCTCGTATTTTCTTCATTTACGACTTCCCTGAGGCGATACAGGGGGAAAACAAATTTTCTGACCATTTTGGACCCTGCTGGGATGAGCTTCATACTACAAGAAGTTCGAGGAGGAGATGGAGAGACAATACATTATGAAAAATTTAGCTTACTATGAAATTCGTCTGGATCAGGCTTTTTTGTAGGGAATTTGACCAATTCTAACTTCGTGTAACAAATTTTCTACAGCAATTTTTTTATTGATTTTTTTTCTTTTTGGAAAAAGTCAAGGTATACAAAAAAAATTGGTAATTTTCAACTAATCCAAAAAATGTGAGATGAGTTTGAAAACCGCCTGAATTTTTTTTCTATAAAAATAGTTCCATGAAAGCTACTTGTGGTGAATTGATTTTTTTTTTCAAGTTTTAAGTCATAATATTGCCTAAGTAAAATGTCTACGAATGTTGGGGAAAGGAGAGGGGGGGGAAGGCTAGAATTTTCTTCAAGTTCATTTAGAACTATTTTACGTTTTTCTCTGACTTTTCTAGATTTTTTTTAGGTTTTCCAAAAACTCAACACCATGTTTACACTTTCGGAAAAAAGACGAAAAATTACCCAAAATAAAGGGGAGAAGTGAAAAAAGTTCAAAAATTGGCCAGAAAATATGAAATAAATTTTTTTCAGAAAAAAAGTTTGGAGCGAGTGAAACTTTTTTTAAGCTCAGGGAAAATCTATATAAAAGTATATACAGATCGTAAACACGGTGTCAAATTTGGCCTGGAAGGCGTTCGATAACTTTTTTCCTAAGCTGTGTTCACCAAAGATAACATTTGAACACGACTCAGGAGGGTCAAAAGATGGGTTGTACGTAAAACAAGTTCAAAAATTGGTCAGAAATATTTTTTCTCAAAAAAAAAGTTTGCAGCTCGAGTACGTCTTCTGGATAAATTTCTATCAAATTTACATATGCGAAGTTTGGTGATTTGGCTTAAGGCGAGCGGGAGAGGAAGGTTGCTAAAATTTCAGAATGGTAAACAAAATAGAATGGAATGAATATCGATATTTGAGTTTTTCGAAAATGTTTTTGTAGTGAGGAAAAGGGGAAAGGGGGAGGAGGAGGGAGGTTGGAAGCTTAATTTTTGGTGTGAAATGGGAATGTGTGAATGGCTGAGGGAAGTATTTCTACATTTTCATCAATTTTCATAATATTCTCAATATTTTTTCAAAATTTAATTGGTTTCAAGAACTTTTTAGTCATTTGTTAGATATTCATCATACACAGAAAAACTTTCTGGAAAGGTTTATTCAACATTGGTGGTGGATTGGTGGTGGGGGGAGAGCGTAGTCCTCTGCGCTCTCCTAAATCTGCCTATGATTTGATGTTCAAGTAATGTTGGTTCCCATCCCCTTCCCTACTTGAAAATCGAGATTTTTTTTGTTACGTACAAAATATACGGGTTGGTCAGGTCGAATAAAATAAACGAATGAAACAAACTAGTGACAAACATTATTATTATAACATTGTCACCAAACTACATGGTTTGGTAAAAAAAAAAATCTCGATTTCCAGGACGAGGAGGAGGAGGGGGGGGGGGGGTTGACATTATTCAGACATCAAGTATAGTCCATCTTTTCTGTTCACTACTTCGACAAAATTGTTAAAAAAAACGTTCAACTTAAACGGCCATCACCAAGCATAGGTCTGGTCGATCATCGATCGACTTTCATCAAGCGTTCCGGAAAATTTTTCGTACAACACATTCGCTCATACATTTAACCTACTCGAAACGACGATTTTTCGAAAATTCAACGATATAATTGAATTTGAACGGAAAAAAATCGAATAGCCACGCCGATAAGCCTTCTTTAATTATAATAAAAATCTCTCAACCATCTAGCTCTCGCGCTATTAACTATGTCGTTCAGAAGCAAGTCTAAAATACAATTTTAATAACATGTTCATTAGCCAGCTCATTAACCAGTACCATCGAGAAAATATTACGTTACTCCGTAGTATTAATATTTTACCATCATAATAATCGAGTTCCAGTTAAATGCATACAAAATACGTATACTTATAGGCACATGCCTAGCTTGTTCGATAATGAAAAATGAAAAATGGTTCGAAAATTAACCAAACAAACCAATCTCTTATCCTTCATGTGTAATAATTTGTTGATTTTCCACCAACGCGATGTGCACTCCGCACGCTACAGAATTTCCATCCAGTAAATCTTATAACAAAAAAATAAGGCATTAAGTATACTGGTCGGCGACATCGTTCGTCGTCGTCATTGTCGTCTCGAATGGCTAAATTAATTCGACTGGTCGAAATACCACAAATGACAATCGTCGCGTCTGTGTTGTGTACTCTTCATCGCGTTCAATACGATGAACGACAACGTAGCAGATTTATCGTTGGTTAACTGGATGCTTGACCTTTTTTCTTTATGCGTTCAGTTCTGTACAGTACAGTACAGCACAGCACAGTACAGATAAACCATATGAAAATCCCGTAAGAACGAGAGAGAGAGAAAGAGAGTGAGGGAGAGACACGAGTAAAAGAAATCTGACAAGTGATCCGAACACTGACGCAACTACCCTGAAGCAGATTGCTCGAAAACGTGACTTACTCAGTAACAAACGGATAAACACACAGACGAATCCATTTACTAACCAGCCGGTCTCTCTCTCTCTCTCCCATCTCAGTTAGCTACAGTACAGTATATTATGTGCGTTTATGAAAAATTCAACATTTCTGCACCAACATCGGAATGCAATTCACACCTTTTCTTCTTCAACAACGATAAACTGCCGAAAAGGCAATTCTACGAGTTGTTCAATAATTCAGAATAACTCACGGGATTTTTTTTTTCTTTCCTCTTTTTACCAAATGGTATTCGCGAGCCTTATACAGTACTTTGTAGGTTGAGTTTCTATTCGTCTTGAAAACATTTTTTTTTTTTTTTTCGTTTAGATTTTCTCTCGTATTAATTTAAGTGGTAGTTCGTCTTGTGCACTGAGAAGAGACGATTCTTCTACCTCGACGAACGACAATCTAATTCGTCGTCGGGTATAAATGTCATTTATTTAAAGTATGTATATGTATTCGGGTTAAGGTCGCAATATATGCGGTTACAACAAATTTCTTCTATTTTCAGTTGAATTTTAAAACGTTTAATCAAAAACGTCGTCGTTCATTTCATTTTTCATATTTATTCAGGCTACCTACCTACCTACAACCAACACACAACAACCGTATCTCGAGCTTTTTTCCTAAATCGAAAGTGAAATTTTTCAACATCACGACACGTTTGTTCGAATTTACTTCTTCAGTTCGTCGCACCGCGTCGCATATACCCCGAATACCCAGGTATTGGGTAAATATTTACTCTCGAATGGTATTCGACGAAGTTTGGATCAACTTCACACTTAACATATGTTCAATTCTCGGAATTATGTAGAGAAAATCATTCGTATAAGATTAAATACATATCTACCGATATTACTTACAAAACCTATACCTATACAAATTTTTTTAATTCTTCGCAGAAAAAGTAATATTTACTCGGTATCGTTGGTATCATGATGAAAATCAAACACGTAATTAAGTTGAAAGTGAAAACCGTTCGATTATACAAACAATGAAAATATCCTTCGGACCAGCTCACTATTCACAAGTGACCCTACTCCACTATTCAAACATGCTGCAATATCCTCGGAAATATGCATATTTTTTCATCGTATACAACATAGTACGGTTATTTTAGCTCAAAAATAACCAAAACCTGATCAAAATTCACGAAAAGCGGAGATTTTGTATACATTTCAATGATACCGAACTTTCCTAGGGGGCAAGGGTGTGGAAAGTTGGCTTTTTATAACCAATCACTTCCTAAATAAAGCACTTACGAAAAAAACGTTGAAGCAAAAGTTGTAGAGCATCAAGAAATGTACGTTTTTAGTTCTTTTAACTTTTTTTGCCAGAAAGTCGTGAGTAGGAGCTAGAACGTTTAGAAAAAAATCATTTTTAAAAATCTTCAAATGACACGAATACTTCACAGAAATCTGCTTAATTCACCTTTAGTAGCATTTTTCTGACATAGTACTTTCCACTAGTATGTAAGATAAGAAAAAAAAACATTGCGAAGGGATGCTGTTTTCCTAATCAATATTCATAGATTGGAAGGGCTCCATGAAGCTAAAACGTCGGAATCGTCAAAAGGCACATAGAGAACTTTACTAAATGTATATACCAAATTTAAACTTCTTATCTCAAACTGGAAAGAAGTTTGCGGAGAACAAACTCAAAAAATAAACATTGCACATATGGTGTGAAGGAGTGGGCCCAGCTGACTAGCTCAATTTGGAAGGGAGTTGTGCGAGGAACAAACTCAAAAAATGGGCTAAACAGTTGAAATCCCCAAAAGACGCATCTACGACCCCTATTACATGTAGATACCAAATTTCAACTTTCTAGCTCATTTTGATGGGAAGATGGGGAAGGAACAGCCCTTTTTCAAGTTCAAAAAGGGAAAAAACCCTCATGTCATCCCTCCTAATTGATCTAGGAGGTTCATTTTTGGATACCTTAGACATCTTTGGATTTCCTATCGATTGACTCAAAAAAGGAACAATTTTTGTGTTTTTGGCCCCTCACCACCCCCTCTCCCAAATTTGGTACAATTGAATTTGGATCCAAGGTCATGCCCACATATATATATCTAATCCTCCCCTAAATTGAGCCGCTTAACCGAAATGGAGCGATGCGATACAAAAGTTGTAGAGCATCAAAAACCAAACACTTTCACTTCTTTGACTTCTTTCCGTAGGAGGTCGTAAGGAGAAGCTAAGGCGCTCAGAAAATAATCATTTTTGAAAATATCCAATTAACACAAATAATTCTCAAACAATCTGCTTAGTTCACTCTTGATAGCATTTTTCCTGCACAGTATTTCCCTCTATAACGTGGAATTAGAAAAATAATGGACGGCCCCCTTTTCTCAGAGTGAGGGAGGGGTGGAGGCTGTCCTAAAAAAGGTGCTACTTTCTCACTGGATACGTTTCGCGTTAAGCTAAAAATTTCAAAAAATGTGTTCAGACAAACATTTTCGTATTTCAAATTTTTTCTAGATGGTTATGGAGGAGAGCTATGGCGAAAAGAAGAAAAAGTAACGCTTGAAAATTTTTTTTGAAATGAATAATTTACGCCTATGAGAATTAGGTATAACCATGGATGTAGCAAAGCCAACCGGGAGAGGGGGGAAGGGGTGAAAAATTTGATAACTGAAATTTGTTAATTTTACCAACTTTTTTTTGCAAAGTGAAATACATGGTTTCTATGGTGAAAATGCATTGTTTTTAGGATCGAAGTTCACAAAATAGATACAAACAATAAATGTTTTCATGCCGGAGCGAAAGCGAGGGCGAAATTTTGAAAAAATTGTGTTTTTAGAAGTATTAAAGGCAAACTGGTAAATTCGCGCAAAAGGCACAATTTTTCTCTTTTTGTCTTAATCGATTTTCCACCAACTTTTCCAGTTGGGTGCCCCCCCTCCACATCTCTAGGCATAAATTCCAGCGAACAAAAAATTGAATTAGTCTGATACAGGCGTTTTTTGCGGTTGTGGAATTCGATTTTGACAACCATTTGAGGGTTGAACCCAAATTGGGCTCCTGCTGTTAACAATTTACTATGGTACAAAACTGTCTTAGACCTTAATATGTGGAAAATTCCATAACAGCGTATTGGAAAATACATATATCAAATCCGATACTTATTTGTGTGTATTTTGCACAATTTTGAAATTGTAGCACTCCATTTTGGAGCCTAATTTGGGTCCAAAACTAAAAACCTTCCATTAATACAGAACAGCAGATTTCAGACCTTGAAAATCGACACCCAAAATTTTGTATTTTAAACCTCCCGTTCAGAAGCCCAATTTGGGGATGGTTTTCAAAATCGAATTCCGCGACCACAAAACCCCCTTTATCGGACTTAATCAATTTTTGGCTCGGTAGAATGTACGACTGACTCGTCTAGGCGTAAATTATTCATTTCAAGGAAACTTTTCAGAGGATGTATTTTTTTTCACCGCAGCTTCGATGTTTGTCTTTTGACGCTCCCCAACGTTTGTCTGAACCAATTTTTCGAATTTTAAAGCATAACGAACTAATTCTTTGAGAATGTTTCAACATTTTTCTGTTTTTACACAACGCTGGAAAGCACTACGCACGAAAAATGCAACTAAAAGTGAACTAAGTAGATTTTTGAGAATTATTCGTGTCTACTGAAGATTTTCAAATATGATTTTTTTCCAAGTGCCCCATCTCCTTCTCATGACCTCCTGCGGAAAAAAGTCGAAGAAGTGTTTTTTTTTAATGCTCTACAACATTTACTTCAGCATTTTATTTCGTACGTTATTCGGGAAGTTATGGCAAAAATAACAACCTTTACACCTCCTCCCCCCCCTTCAGGAAAGACAAAATATGCACGGATTTTGGAGAAGTTCGGCAATATTTGAATACATACTTCACCGTGCCTATATAAGAAATTTCCACTTTCCATGAATTTTGATCGAGTTAAAACCTAAAACGCCTGCACTAAAAAAAAAAAACACAGTCGTTTATTTAAACATACAAACATGTACGTGCACGACGACGAGACCTTTCTCATCGTGTAACATAAAAGTGATACTAGAGTTAGTGCGAAACAAAGTACAACTAAAGCCCGAGGAAGAAGATACTCTGCTCACTAGGCACACAGTGTATGTATATCTAGACTTTACCACATAACACTACTAATTTTCGCCACCGTATACAACACAGGCAACCTTGAAAATTGCGGCAATCGAATTAATTTCCTCAACTGGAAGCAATTTCGTAGGATTGTAATCGCGTTATAACGAGCGACGAAAATTTCACATTTCCTTCGAAATTGAGTTTTTCAAGGAATTATCGCTTTAATACGTACTACATAGCATACATATACTATATATACCACGAATAAGGAAAATTTTCATTTTCTCAAACGATATTTCTCTCATATATACACATAAAAAAAAAAAGTAACATTTTATCGTCCAAATTTCATCGCATAATACGTACTATACACAAAAGCCAGTATTCCAACGAGCTATCACGTATATTTTGCTTTGAAACTATACCAAAGTAGTCGTATTTCAGCCGAAATGCGTAATTTTAACACTTTATTATAAATCCCAGATATCGATTCACAGTCAAATTCTTTGGGAAACTGAAAATATTAAGAGGGAAGTACATTATTTACGAATGAAAGAAGATTAAGCACAAATTTTCGTTACTTATTGCTGAAGAAATTTTCTCGTAATTGGACCACTTTTCGACGGATTTGAATAACTTTTTAAATGGCGGAAAAATATGACCTAGAATTAGAGGCTAAAATTTGAACAATTTAATATCACCTCAACTCGTAAAAGGCTTAAGGGTACATGCTTTAAAGGCTCCGGACTTTCTATTCATTTATCAAATGTAAAAAACAATACAAAGCATCGGTTTGCGATTCTTTGGAGCCTGATTTTCATGAATTAAGAAAATATTTGAATTTTCCATTCATGGAATAAAAAAAAGAGCCCTCTGAGTTGTTTTTTCTAGAACAAAGTGGTGAGGGGAACGGGTAAATATTGGAGAGAATACGCAAAACCCTCAAACGGAACATCTACGACCTATACTAAGTCAACATACCACATTTCGACTTCTTAGTTCAATTTGGAGAGAGCACAAAACATAAGAAAACCTGTCCAAAAAAATCACATTTCGGTGCTGTAAGGAAGCAATAGGTCTGAAAAATCGAAACCACCGAAATGCGCATCTATGGTCCTTACTTAGTACACATACCAAATTTCAACTACCTAGCTTAAGTTGGAAGAGGGATAGGAGAGGAACAGCCCCTTTTCAAGGTCAAAAAGCGGGAAACCCCTCACATCTCCCCTCTTAATTAACCTAGTAGGTTGATTTTTGGATATACAGTAGGAAGTCGATAATCCGAACTAATTGGGACCGAGGATGGTTCGGATTT
>FIZR01002503.1:0-12147 GCA_900060175.1 Ferrisia virgata
CATGTCGTGACTTTTGGTGGGTGGAGTCGCTAGAGTGTAACGAGCCAATCAGTAGTGTGGAATTTGCCAGCACCAAATTGTTCATAATTATATCCGCTAGGAGTGCTATTCACTGAATCTCGCAGAGGCACACTCTGAAATTTCTGCATTTTGATTAGTTGAAATCTCAGTTTTCGTGGCCTGGGTGTAAAGCCATATAGCGTAGTTGGTTTCAGTTTAGAGAAAGAGTTGCTCTGAATGAAAGCATGTTTTCTGAACAATAGAGGGGATACAGTGATCAGCGTCTCTACAGGGTTAATTGAAATAACTATTTACTGGTTTCCCTTACTCTTGGGAGTACCAGATGGATATCTTGTAGTTCTAATGTGTATATCACGACCCTTTCCAGATTCTTTTCATGGCTTCAATTACATTGCGTTTGTGGTTCCTATTTCACTGAAGAAGACTGTAAATAGGCTTGATGGCTTCAAAAATAAATTGCCAGGATGAAAAAAATATTTTGAATTTAATTGTAAATCTAGACTCGGATCATGTTTTGTCTTTGATTGTTAAAAAATTAACAATAGGCAATTTCAACTATAAATTAAGACTAACTAACCTAACCAGCAGCGTAACCACAATGGAAATTTTCTCACGATCTGCATAAATTAATGTCATGACAGATTGACAGTAACACTGGTTATCTTGCCAATGAATGTTTTATTGATAAGTACTTGATGGTCATTTTATTATTATCCTTTTAAACGTATATTAAGTTGATAAGTTTAGAACTTTAGAATTCAAATACAGTTATTACTACTTGATCACTACTATTTACTTCATTTTATTCAGTTCAAATCCAGAAGAACATTATTTCTTATATCATACGCATTCTTTTTTTTAAATCCCCCCCCCCCCCTTGGATATCACCAAGAAAAGTGTGACTAGCCACCTTTACCTCGTATTTTGAGCCATAGCTGACTGTCACTGAATTTAATGAATCAAAACAGTGTGTTGCTCTTTTATTCACTTGCATCTTTAAAATGCCAATTTTTCAAAGGCGAAGAAAAGAAGGAAAAATTCTATAAAATCCAGTTCTAGAACATCTAAACTTTGTAGACAATTTTTTTCAAATTTTAATTTCATTGAAATAAAAACAACACAAATAAATCACGAACATGTCGGTACCAACGCTAACGGTCAATTTTCATGTTAAATATTCCATTTCAAATAGCATATACCCTGCAAAATTTTATGGAAGAAAAATTTAGAAGATGATACCTCAAGTGTCAGCTAGAGTATGACTATCAGATACGAATTTTTAATTTTCGTATATAGAATGCAAATCAAGATACATTGAACTTAATATCAGCATATTTATCAGTTCCATCAACGAACCATATTTTGAGGTTTATTTTTTTCTTTACAAGTGTAAGTTAATTCGAACAAATGCTTTACACCTGCGGGTAAATTAGGTACTTATTATAAACAACAACCAGAGCACATCAAATACTTATCTGGTCATGTACATTGTACATCTTACAAATATTAGATCTCTCGTCGAAAGAGGGCGAGAGGTGTATTTGATGGAATTCAAGCCGATACGAGCGACCTAGCTTTCAAATAAATTCTTCTGTAGTACCTGCCTATTTCATCGATTGTATTATCCAAGAGCAGTGAGTTCCGTTATTACATAGTCTCGTTGACTAAAAACTATAGACACAAAAATTGGCTAGATTTCACCTTAACACAAACAATACTCGACAGTTGAGAATAGATGCAGAGAAATCGATGTATGTTGAAATTTATGTATAGCCTAAGTTATTAGATAATTAACAACAATACTGCAATAATATAATGTTGGTACTATGCTCGGATTATGTCAACTTTTAAAATTCGTTTTCAACAGAAAAAAAAAGTATTACAAAATTAAAAATCATGTTCAACATTTTGAATCATTATTACAAAATGAGCCATGTTAAAAAGGACATTAAGACAGATTTCTCGTCTTTTATGTTTTGTAGATACTTAATTGCTTTTTTTTTCGAGTACTCGTGAGAAATACATAATTTTATAAAGATGCCAGATACTTGAACATACTATACGCTCACGCATTTTTCATATTCAAGAAGAAAAACACTCATTGCAAGTTCACCACAACTGCGCTAATCTATTTATAAAAGTTCCTACTGTTCTTAATTATCACACCGACGACTTAGAGATGTTAATTTTATTTACAACGAACTAACGACGTTGCTTTGTCGAGACGAGGTGGAGTAAATACATAATAAATTATCATACGATTTTACTCGACGAAAAAAAATTCAAATATATAAATACGATCAAATGGTCGGTGATTTTTCACATGACGCCGTACGGTTAGTTATTTAAATAAATTTGATTTCTCAATTAAAATTCAACGATAAACGAAGTGAAGAAAATAACTAACCAAGTAATGATTGGGTATTGGAATGATTCCGTAATACACATTAAATGTATCCCTAACTTCTTACATACAAAATGTAAGACTTAAGAAAACCGAATTAATTACAAAAATATAGGTACCTACTTATAATGTACGTAATACATATTTCATTTGGATGGATTTTCAAAAAGATTAAAAATTACATAAACTATGGATTTGGTAAGATTAAAAATAATACTAACGAACACGAATACAGATGAGTAATTGATTTCATTCAGATTCTCTCTCCACCCCTTATCCTGCCAACGATACTTTTTTCACAGATATTGTTAGTCACTCAAAGATACAACTATACATTTCTCTTCGAAACCCCCAAGAGCCGCTGTAGTTTAACCACAAGATAGCTAATTAAATATATCAACGAATAAGATCTGCAAGATACATCACGAATTTAACCAAACAGTAACATTATAATAATCCCTCAAAATTTAATCAATCCATCTGATGCGAAGCTGATCACCTATAAAATATACAAGGAAACCGCATGCAATCCCAAATCCAGTTACCCTTGATATACGATACACAAAATTTAAACGAATCACAACACAGTTAAAGATAAGATCTACATAATGTGCAGATGCATAGAATTCGCAATGTTTACGGAAACCTGTTGAAATTTTGACACCCTTCGAAGCTTATGACACATATTCGCCTAATACGCGTACAAGACCATCATCAAACCTTACCACTCGAACTAGTTATTCGTAGACCATTAAAACAATCGGAGGAGGCGATAAAAAATTATTATTCCACGCAGACATAACATTGGTCCTTGACCTAGTACAATAACTTGCACTTCGCTGCCTGGCGATTGGATCATTTCTGCACATAATTCTTTCTAACGTTCCGAGTAGGAAGTAACCAGTCATTAACCTCAAGCTATTGTTTATATTATATTTCAGTACCCGTATATCTTTTGTACGATCTTGAGTAGATATAAACGCCACAATTATATCATTTACGCTTAGGCTGTTATTTAATTTGAAACCTAAACATTAAATACATTTGAAAAAGATTGAATTTTTTTTTTCATGCTGACAGAAAATCCTGATTTTTGGATCGGATCATAGAAGGAATATCAACAAAATCCGTTTTGGGGCTCTACAAGACCATTACGAACATTTTTTTATTTTTATTTTTTATTTTATCTTTATTATTTACTTATTTTTATTTCATTTAATTTTTTTTTTTTTCTCGAAACTAAAAATCATTTACTTAGCTTGATACTGATCAAAATCGATCCAAATGGGGAAATAAGCTTAGATTGGTGGCGGATTCGATATTCTGGAGCAAGGTTAACCTTCAGATCTAAATTCAGTCATGCCAAAAATTTGGGGAGGGGGCGCTGAGGGGTTAAAATTGCAAAAATTCTCCTTTTAAAGCCAATCGATAGACAATTCAAAGTTGTATAACATATCCAAAAATCAGCTTCCTAGGTCAGTGAGGAGGGTAAATATGAGGCTTCGCCTTTTTTGACCTTAAAAAAGGGCTGCTCTTCGTTATTTCATCTCCAAATTGAGTAGATAAATTTAAATTTGGTAAGTAGACTTTCTATGTCATGTTGTGAATGAAAACCAGGCTATTACAATCCACCGAACTATGATGGTTGGGGGGAGGGGGTATCAACGAATTCCGTTTTGGGGTCCTAAAAGACCATTGAGACCATTCTTGTCCATATCAGATTTTTATTTTTCCCTCTTAAACTAAAAATCATTTGTCAAGTTCGATATCCACCAAAATGGATCAAATTTGAAATACAGGCTTTGATTCGCGGAAGATTTGATATTCTGGAGGGAGGATGACCTTGGGTCAAAATTCAGTTGTACCCAAATTCGGAAACAAGGCTTCTGAGACGCTAAAATCGCCATAAATTGCTTCTTTATGCCCCAATTAATAGACAATTCAAAGTTATAACATATCCAATAACTAGCCATCTAGTTTAATTAGGAGGGGAGATATGGGGGTTTTCTTCTTTTTGACTTTGAAAAAAGGCCGTTACCCCCCCCCCCCCCCCCCCTATCTTCCCTCCAAATTGAGCTATGAAGTTGAAATTTGGGGTGCAGACATAGTAGGGGCCATGCATGCGCCTTTTCAGGGTTTTGACTTTTCAGACTCATTGCTTCACCTTACAACCTCGAAAACATTTTTTTGGGAGAGTTTTCTTGGGTTTTGTGTTTGTTCCTCCCCTCTAAATTGATCTATGAAGTTAAAATTTGGTATACAGAGATAGTGTAGCTCTTAGATGTGCTCTTCTGGAGATTTTACCCATTCACTCTAATTTCAATCAGTACCCATATCATTGTTCGAGAAAAACCATCTTAGAACGATCCTTTTTTTTATTTCATGAGTAAAAAAAAGCATTGCCTTGTGATGCTCAGGTCTTTGAGACTTTTTTTCAAAACATCTGCTTATAAATTTGGTCAGTTTTTAAATAAAAGACAAGTTCTAGTGACCTGTTGCATATTAATATTAAACATTATGTTAGAGATGCAAAAACAGGGATTTAAATAGTAAACTCGATGTTTTAAAATTTATTACACAAAGCCAATTGGAGACGAAAGAATTACAATCATGTCAACAAACCTGAAATTTTTACACCGTTACTTTGACATTACTTGACAACTGTTTTTTGCTCTCTTCTCCAACTTTAGAAAGAAATTCAAAATTCTACCACCCTACTGTTCACTTACCCTACCCTACTTATGATGCAAGAGTTGGAGAAATGCTGAGAAAAAACTGAAAAATTACGCGAACAAACTTGGTAAATATATTAGATCTCCGATTTGACCTTTATAAAGGTGTATATGAGATCCCCAAAAAGACCTTTTTCGTATTGTGATCTCCCGGAGCTTTAGCTCAACAGATTATCAACAGCGCAAATAAATCCGAATTTGAAATAAGTCGCAAATGCCAAGACCAACGTTCATGAAAATGGCCTAAAACTTCACAGGTCTAAAGTTTAATACTCATCCCCCCCCTGCTACCCATTCATCTTTATTCGTTCACAACTTAAAATTAATACATCTAGCGTTACACATGTAGATAATTACCTTTTTTTTTGTCTGTTTTCAAATTATACTCGTACAAATAACGCAAAATGTATGCCCGACGCCAGTTTGATTAATTCCACTTAATGCTAGATAATTAATGCCTTGAATTGTTTGTTTTTTGTTTCTCAGCTCGACACTACAACGATACGAAGAACACCATTAGGAATAAAATTTACGTTTGTTATGACTTGATCTACTACTACGCGCGAGTAAATTATAAAGAATTTATTAGTACATAGGATAAATAGACCTTTTCCTCAAATGTTATGTCAATTGACTGTAGCACGTTGAATAAGTCAAGAGGAAAAGATGCATAATTCTGCTTACAATAAAACCATTGTATTTTTTGAATTTAATCATTGTAAGGGTATGTATGAAATCAGATTGAGGAAAAAATTTACAGAGAAATGTTACAATTAAGGAAATGAAAGCGTTTTCCTTGGACCTTGGATGCAGCATAATGGCTGGTGAGGCCTTTTCGTGGGAGAATTTTTCAAAATAAAAGTATAGGTAGATACTTACGCAAGTATCACGTTTCTTTAAACAATTCAAATATTCATTTTGTCAAACTACAGTTTATGCATGAAAATCGTATCAAAATACATTATATAAATATATCACACTCTGCTTTTACTTTTGATTTCTTTTTTTTCATGTGCGAAATATTCAACAAATTTTACTTCTAACAATAATTTTATTCTTATTATTGACAACGAATTACAGAACTAAATACTGGGTGGTTCAACTGCAATACCTGGCAACCTTTTCTTAAAAATGACATCTAGTATACCGTACTTCCTTCACTTGCTTTAAAACATACAGCTTCTTAGATCAGTTAGGAATCAGAAAACTCTGTAAGGATGTTCAGTAAATTTTTGCTGATTTGAATCGTTTTTTTTTTTCAAAATTTTTGGATCTTATCTCCATATACCACGTGTCTAGATCTTTCTGTGTTGCATTCACACGGTATTTTTATTGAACACAAAAAAAAAAATCGTTTACCAACTTTTGGATTTTTTCATGTACTAAATTTTTAAATGGTTAAAAATTTATTTTTCCTTCCAATTTGTGGAGTAGATTTTTTCCTACAAATTTTGTCATGTACACTTCTTGTCTATCTCTGTTACTGAAGGGACAGCATTTGTTTGAGGTTTATAAGTCCCTTCAAATAATCAAGATAGGAAAATTTTGTATATTACCAAAAAAGCTGAAAAAATTGCTTACTGCAAATAAGGTTCACTATTTAAGACCAAGATTTGAACAAATTTTTTGTTTTAAAAATTTTACGTTTCCGCAATTACCTCCCGTCCCCCAGAAAATTTTAAAAGCGAAAAATTTGCTTCTTTAGGTTCTCTCGAAAGTAAACATATCAGATTTCGAAAAGGATTCAATTTAACCCTGCCAACAGTGGCATAGCCAGCTGGTTTGGGAGCTCTAAACCCCTCCTTGAGGGCAAAAAACGTAAAATAATTTTACACTTATGCAAATTTTTAACCTTATTTTCTATGTCATAGTGTCAATGAAACCCAGGTTATTACAGTCTATCGCCCAACGGCGGATGAGGGGAGGGGGAGGATATCAATAAAATTCGTTTCGGGGTTCTAGAAGACCACTCAGACAATTTTTAGCCATGTCAGATTTTTATTTTTTTATTTTACTTTTTTTCCAAACATTAAAATCATTTACTCCACTCGATACCAACCAAAATTGCTCCAATTTGGTCAATCCGCAAAGTTTGGCTGCGAATTTGATATAAATATGAGTAGGGATGATTTTGGCTCAAAATTCAGTTTTGCCCCATTTTGGGGGAGGGCGTGCTGAGATGCCAAAAACGCAAAAAATTGCTCTTTTTTGAGCGAATTAATAGAAAAACAAAAGTTATACAACATATCCAAAAATCAACCTTCGAAGTCAATTGGGAGGGGAGATATGGAGATTTGCCCCCTTTTTGACACAGAAAAAGAGCTTTTTCTCCCCTATTTCCCCACCAAATTAAGCTAGGAAGTTGCAATTCGGTACGTACATTCAGCAGGGACTGTAGATGTGCTTTTTGGGGTTCCCGACTTTTCAGCTCTATTGCATCCCCTCACAGCCCCGGAAACGTGTTTTTTTGGTCATCAGTTTTCGAATTTTTTCAATGTGTTCCTTGCATAACTCCTCTCCAAATTAAACAAATTGAGCTAGAGAGTGAAATTAGGCGTGTACATTTCAGAGGGGTTCCAGATGTGCCTTTCGGAGGTCTCGACTAGCCCCATTTCTCCCCTTCACAGCCGTAAATATGTGATTTTTTGGTCGATTTTTCTAATTTTTAGAGTTTGTTCCTCGCATAACTCCCCCTCAAATTGGGCTAGGAAGTTGAAATTAGGTAGTCCCGTCCGTACGAACACTTGATGTGTTTTTTTGGGGGTTTCGACTTTTCAGATCCGTTGAAGCCTTCCTACCCGCAATGCTAATTACGAAAAGCGACATTTTTTTTCAATTCTCAGGATCGTAAAATGTCACGAAAATCAAGCTGGAAAAGCATCGCTTCTCGATGCTATTTTTTCTTCCTTAAAACTGCTGAAAATGCTCTATTTGATCGTTAAAAAGTCCATTTTTAAAAAATTTTTTTCGAACATGCCATTTAATTCATTTCAACCCAAAAAAAATAGAGCCCAGAACAAGTGAAAACCTTACTTCTCTGAGCCATTCCTGGCTACGTCATCGCCAATACCTGCCCAACCTCTGTATCGGTACCCTGTGGTAACTTGATCAAATTTACCAGGAAAAATAAACCGCGGAGGGATCAATTTCACTTTCGTTTCACTCTTCTGCGATCTATACTTTCATTCACATGTACCCTAGCCCTACTTCCATCTCTTTGAAAAAAATCAGGGTGAAAAAAATTTACGACCAGCAAAAAACGGAAAAGGAAACAACTTGTCAAATAATGCGTTCGTGAAGGCATTAGAATCATCGCATCGGGCTGTTATGACATCAGGGCGTCAGGCCGTCTGCCAACCGCTTCGCATATTCGATTTACTAAATTGAATTGACCAGTTTCAACATCTCGCAACTGTACAAGTTGAATTAGCCAATTGGCGAAAGAAAAATACGACAATTTAGAACGGCCGAATGACCTCTTCTTTTAAATGATATGCTGCATTGACACTTTGCACGTCTACTCATACGTAGGTTTTTTTGCACAATACGCAGCCTAAAAAATCGTATAATTTAATTAATTTCAATATAATCTATCTCGGCGTTTCGTTATGCCAGCGTAGTACATTTGAACGGAAACATTTTATAAAGGTTCAAGTTCAAGAAATCGTAATGTATGACGCGTCTACATCCTTGAAATGAAATAGCGGCCTGTGTACAGTTTACAATACAGACAGATGATCGAATTATTTAACAAAAAAAAAAAAAAAAAAGTTATACATACGTACAATGTACTTATTTAAATCAGCCTCGATATCGTGTTAATTGTTGTTTTTTTTCGAAAAAAAAAAAAAAAAAAAAAAAAGATTGCTCTATAAATACGAATTTACACTTAAATTTCAATCACGTCCGAGAGGTACGAGTGAATTAATTTGGCAGAGTGTCCCGTTGTTGTGTATAAATTTAGCTCGTTCATTAGTCAATTGATAAAAACTCGACCGGTACGTTATCAAATGGTTAACGAGATAAATGCAATAATTACCATGTAACGTGCAAATTGACGCGAATAATTCATATTGTAAGAATATACCATGCCTACTGCTTACTGGTATCTGGTAAGTACGATTAACTACAATCTCGTATATTATACGCGAGCTATATTGAATTATTACAGAGAAAAGACAGAAAAATATATTATGTAGAACTGGTTTCTATCGGTAGCAGTTTTTGTAGTTGGTTGTTGGCAACTGTGGACGACTTTTCAAGACTACGAGTACATGTACTATTAGACTATAGGTACATTATAGACAGGTAGAGGTACACGAATCACGCGAAAATTGCGAGGGAGACGTCAGTCATTCAATATTCTAATGATTAATTCTCTTATATAAATGGAAATGCAGCTTTCACAAATTCATGGTCAACTTAAACATTACCTTATTCATATTTTGCTTCATATCTGAACATTGATTATGAATACAGTTAAACGTTCGTATCAATGATACCGGCCAGTGTTTCTCAAATTATATTTTAATAATATCCATCCGCTTAGGTATCTTCCAAGGCTGATAAAATTTCAATCTTTTTTCCACCCATCTTCGTGGATTTTACAGCAAAATAAGTAGTAGGTATATATACTACTCCCATGCACGCTGATGGTGAAATTGGCCAAAATAATATTTACATCGCGAAGAGGTCATTCGTATTAGTATCGAGCTAATGGACTAGTTTTGTGTAAGATGTCTCAGAGTAACCCTGATTAACTGATCAATAGTTCCGATGTATATCTGATGAGAGATTTGTTGTTACTCATTTTATTTATTCATAACATTACATAAAAAATATTTGTCGTGAATTTTTTTTTTTTTTTTTTTTTTGTTACAGATGGTCAACTACCTGTATTGTCTGGAAGGTCGTTCGACTCTGAACGACTAGGATATCTCGTAAAGGCCACCATATTCCTTAAACCAATATCACCTTGCAATTTATCAATGAATTTTTCCTAATAATGATGGAAATTTGGTAAAATTCTTTATACAAAGATGAGCTATCAAGAGGATCCACTTCGAGTATAAGTATGCAAATTTTTTTTTTCAAAAATTTAATCGACGAATAAATTTCGCGGAATTTTAGCACGGTGTTAATTACGACACGAAAATGTACTTAAGATTGCGGTTCGTTGGTAGGTCTTCCTAGAGATAAGAACGCAGGCAACTGTTGGGTTGTGTAGGTCTAGATACACCGAAGAAGATATCGATTCTGAGAAGGAAAGTTGTTCCGGAGAATTAAACAATCAAGCTTTTCAAGGCTATCACGATGAATTTCAAGACGATGATAATTTATTCGCAAATCATCGAGTACCTATTGAAAAATTAAAAATTCATATGCACTTTGGAACTTTGGATGAGAAAAGGGGCAATCGATGAAACAGTACTTTGTACATTTTTCTTGAGGTACTGAGGTTGGAAAAATTTTTTAATTGTGGACAGATTTAAAACGAAGACCGTCGAAAACTTCGCAAAATTTTCTTTAATAATTAAAAAAATTCCATTACTTCAAAATTTTAAAGTTGAAATCCGGAAAAATCAACCTTTTTTAGATTGATTTTTGTAAAATGTAATTATGTGAATTGATAAAAAACGTCGCAAAGCGATGCTTTCTTCCTAATCAGTGGGGACAGATGAGGGTAAAGGGAGTGCAATGGGCTAAAAAGTCGACACCACCATCCACCAACAGGAATATATAGGATCTATAATAAATCAACAGACCAAATTTCAACTTCTTACCCCAATTTAGAGGGAGATATGCGAGAAACAAACTCAAAAAATAAAAAAACCTACAAATAACAACTTTTTTGGAGTTGTGAGGGGATGCAGTAAGGCTGAATAGTTTAATACCCCAAAATGAAGATCTACGACCCCTACTAAATTTGCATATCAAATTTCAACTTTTAAGCTCAATTTGAAAGGGAGATAAAGAGGAACAGCCCTTTTTCAAGGTCAAAAAGGGAAAAACCGCATACCTCTCCAAATTGACCTGAGAGGCTGATTTTTGGGTATATTACGAAACTTTGGATTGTGTATCAATTGACTCAAAAAGGAAAAATTTTTGCGATTTTGGTCCCTGAGCACCTCTTTCCCCTAATTTTGGCATGACTGTGGTTTTCCTCACTCATATATATTTAATTTGCCGTCTAGCTGAGCCTATTGACCGAATTGGAGCGATTTTTGTCAGTATCAAGATGAGTAAACGATTTTTGTCTTTGGCGGAAAAAAATAAATATCTGACATGGCTAAAAATGGTCATAATGGTTTCCTAGGACCCCAAAACGGATGTTGTTAATATCCCTCCTCCTCATCCGCTGTATGTTGATAGACTGGACAATGTGATGTAGAAAATCAGACTACAAGCAAAGCATCGTAATGCGAGGCTTTTTGAGCCACATTTTCATAAATGGATAAAAAGTGAAGAAAATTGATCAAAAATCATGAAAAAAATGATGACAATTACTAGAAAGTTGACCTGAATATAAAAAAAAAATCATTGAAAATCATGAAAAATTGGGTACACATTCGACAAAAATGGGTAAAAATACAAAAAATTGATCAAAAATCATGAAAAAATACTGAAAAATACATGAAAATTGACCTGAATTACGAAAAAAATCTTTAAAAATCATCAAAAATTGGGTTGATCAAAAATAAAGAAAATATTTAGAATTCTTTGCACGCAAAGAGTAAACATCGAAAGAATGTAGGTTTTGATATTTTCAATGTAATTGGTAAATATTTCAACTTAAAATCATGAAGTTAATCCAGGGTCAAGGTCAGATGTTTATGGATCAACTTTGAACATCTTTAATTTTCCTCAACTTTTCATCTTAAAATCATGAAATCAGTCTAGAGTCAAGGTTAACCGTTGACAGGTCAACTTCAAGCATCTCTAATTTTCCTCAACATTTCAACTTAAAATCATAAAATCAATCCTTCATAA
>FIZR01002504.1:0-28101 GCA_900060175.1 Ferrisia virgata
TCACAAATTTATCAAATTTACCAAAGTCCCTAAAATTCCCCAAATTTTGCCGAATAATGCTGAATTTGCCGAAATTTCCGAACGAAAAATGACTGTGGGTATTCCCCCCTCCCCATAGAGCCACATCTGGTTCAGCGATATGTTTGATCCCGAAGCTATGGTTCGAGTCTCACCTAAAAGTACAGCAACTCGATATCGTACATTGTAACAAATGAAAGTTGGCTGAAAAATCAGATAAGACTAAGGAGAATACTCGTATTTGGTCGCCATGTGCTTGAAACTTAGAAGACACGTGCTCGTAAAATAAGAAAATCACACGTGTTGGGTTCATCGGTGACGTCGAACGACGTTGTGCGGCGATTTAGGCGAGTCGTAGTGATATACTCGTGGTTCTTCTTACGTCGCACCAAGAATACATGCGGTAGATTGGAAAACGTGTTGAAAATTCCAGCTTAGCTATAGCTATAGCTATGTTGGTAGGTAACCAGCTGTTGGTTTAAGATTGAGTTTTTCTTCTTCTTCTTTTCGATTCATTAAAATTCTTAGTATTAGGTATCGTCGTCGTATATGAAAAGATAAGATTTTTTTCTCACCTCTTTGGCTCGGGGTTTTACGTCATTGTGCGGGCGATATATGGCGTCGTTTGGTGGCGCGTTTCGAGAGCTTTTTTTTTTTTTTTGCTATGATGATGATGAAGCGGTGAGCGAATTAATCTAGGTTGCGAATAGATTTCATCATAATTATGCGGCGCGTTTATAATACGAATCGAAGAAGATATACATATGTATTACATGGCTGATGTGGCCTTGTATACTGCGTACAATCGTACATACGTTTTACGTATATAATACGCTGGTTTGGTTTGAAATCTCTCATATTAAAGATACGTCGGAGATGAATTATGTTGAATTTTTTAAGCTAAACGCGATAATATTAGATTTACGTACGTAGGTAAACGATGCTGAAGCGGATAAAAAAAAAGTGTAAACAAACGCACACGTCCACCAATTACCCGTAAGAGCTATCAGCGAGATTAATCGCCCTATCTGCGTGTTTTGTTTTCAGCCCAGATTTTCGTACGCGAGCGTCATCGAACGCGTCGTCTTGTAGTCGATTATCGCCGATTCCAGCCGTTGAACCAGAATGGACAATGAACTTCAACAATTACCTACCTACCGATCAATTAGCTGGAAATCTAGAACAAAGTATGAAGATTAATAGCTCCGATTCATTTTTGTATTCAACTTATCAGGCGCCAGCTCCGGCGCCTGCGCAGCCGACAGCCGCATTTTCGCGGATACCTTTCGGCCAGCAAGTTACCACCACCAACACCAACACCACCAATTCTTCGAGTCAGAATTGTTTGCTGCATCAGGGACAGCCTTGTAATTGTCAGCTTTTGTCTGATATTAAACAGGTTGGTAAACGAAGACTTTGCGATTGTTATCCGGCTACGGAATACAGACGTCATGCGGTTGAGAAATGGCATTAGCATAGAGTCTGATGACCCCCCCCCCATTCACCACAGATATCTAAAAATTTAAAGCAGTTTTAGAATATTGATCTGATTACCAATCCAAGTAGCGAGCCTTGTAGACGGTAATTTTTCCTGCAAATTTTGTCATTTACTCATTTTGCCTATCTCCATTATCAAAGGAGCAGTATTCGTTTGAATTTTATGTGCCCCTTCAAAAAATCAAGATAGGCAAATTCTGTGTATAACAAAAAATGCTGAAAGTGTTACCTAGTACAAGGTTTACCGTTCAAAACCACGATTTTGACAAATTTTTCCGTTTCAAAATTTTATATGGGAGTAATTGGGGCAATGTAAAATTTTACGCTTATTAACTGATTGATTGCGAGGTTATGAGATGAGGGAATTTCAAGGAGCCAAAGGTCTGAAATTCCTTCCCTGGAAAGTTTTTCAAAGCGCTGAATTAATTTTCAAAAAAGTTTTTATGCTCGGATGCAAAGTGGGATGGGAGGAGAGAAGGGGCTCCAAAATTCAATTTTTGGTAAAATTTCGAGTGCGGTATCGAAACGTATAGTTTTGGCCTTTTAAATTCGATTCCGACGTTATTTTTTCGAAAAAATCAAAATTTGAGGGAGAGAGGGTCAAAAGTCAGTTTAAAGTGATTTTTTTCTTCGAAAAAGTAACACTGGAACAGAATTTAGAAGGCTAAAAAACGTATATTTTGATGTTCCTCAAATTTTTGCTCAATATTAAATTTTGAATCCCCCCTGCCACCACTTCCCCTTGTACTGTTTCCAAAAAATAGCACCTGAACTGAATTCAGAAGGCTAAGAAACATACATTTTGACGACCCCTCCCCCCTCTTTCGTTACATACGAGCATAAAAATTTTTTCGAAAATGAATTCAACGCCTCAAAAAACTCTTACGACCAAGTTTCAGATTTTTGGCCCCCATAGAAATTTTTCTATCTCACCGGTGGGATGGGGGAGGGGTGTCAGACCAGTTGAACTCGCCTCTGCCGGTGTACAATACATCTGTGGTTTCTATGTCAATGGCGTTTTTTAACTCCATGTCCTGTATGACAGGCTGTAGCGAGACGATGACGCTGGGGATGCATTTTTCGATATATCTACTAATGCTTCGTACGTTTGTATTTTCTCGCAGAGTTTATCACCTCTTACAAGATCTTCAAATTCCAGCCCCGCTACCCAGTACTTAAGTGGAATGGATCAAAGTTTAAATTTACTCGACGATTTGAACATAAACATCGAAGCCTTGCATACGGATTTCGAGTGTAACGTCGACGAAGTGATCAGACACGAGTTGAGTATAGGAGGCTCATTAGATTTTAATTTCGGCGCCGCCATCACCGGCCAAAATCCACCAACCACTCAGAATACGTCGTCTGCGACCGCCAACCACGGTCAGCCGACGTTCAACGGACATTCGTGGGTTCATTGATCGTAGTGCCGATGTTTAGAAAAGTAAGTAAAATGAGTGTCGAGTTATTTGACGTTTCTTGTATCGTGTCGACTACGACGATCGAGGCTTTTGAAAAATTTACATTATTTATAAGTACCTATTCGACGGGTTGCATATAATATGTACTTGGTGTGTAGCTGTGTCCCCTTTGAGGATGACCTTGTCGTTTTTGCAATCGATTGCCAGATTCTGAAAGTTTACTCGTGGATAGATTTGTTTTTAGATAATTGAGCAATCGTATGCTGATGAATTACCCAAAAATCGTACTATTTCTATAAGAAATGCGAAAGAAAGTCTGAAAAAGGAGGTATTTGCATTTTAGCGAACATTCTCGTATTCGGTCATTTTAGATCGATAAAAACTTGAAGTATATTGAAAAAAATTTCTACAAAGGAAGTAAGGCAAAGCACACCGGACAGAGGTAGAATTCTTGGACAAAAATAGGTGAAAAGGATAACTCGATAGACGGAAAAAATGTCAAATATTTATATTTTATTGTTCATTCATGTTTAACATGACGAAACGTAGCGAGTGAAAACCCATGTTATGCGACATTCACAGAAATGAGGCTAAAAAAAAATAAAATATATTGTCACATCGGGATGTATATTAAAATGGTTACGTACGTTTTTAAGTAGCCTACGCAATCTTCGAATAACGAAAAAAAACATGAAAAATCTTAATATTCGAAACATTTTTGGAAATTTTTGTTGTTTGGGTGTGTGTAGGTGTGTGTGTGTGTGTGTATTTTGGACATAAAAATTCAGAAGAGTGATGAGCTTCGATTTTAAAGTTTATTTTTTTTTTTCAACTTTTATAAAAAGTATTAAGTAGTATTTTAAAGTTATTCATTCGAAAAATCAAATTCCTTATTCGAGGCATTAGGTAAGATATTTTCTCAATATTTTCCTCGTATTTTTTGTGGTTTCGAAACAAAAAAATTAAGCTTTTAACGGTTTTCCTTTTTAAAAGGTAGGCTTGTCTTTGTACTGTGGGCGTTTGTATTCGTCGTTTGTAAGCTTATTGAAGTTTCTTGAGAATATCAAGGTTAAAATTTGTTCAATTTTATGTGAGAAAAATCGTTTATTACAAAAGTATTTCATTAAATAAAAAATATACTGTTATGGTTTCGTGATTATTAGTTTAGGATTAATTAGACTGTTACAAATCAACGATAGAGTGTATGGTAACACTGGTATTAGATAGCTTATCATTGTAAAATTTACATAAGCATCTTCTGTATATGTAGTTCGATTACATTATAATAATAATAAAATATCTCGTCGATATTTAATTGACAAACTTTGTAGGTAATTTAAATGAAATAAAGGTGGACGAATAATTAACTAATGAAAATACGTGTGTATTTGCAGATTAAATGGTTTTAGGAAAATGATACTAGAATGTGAAATCCGACAGGCCGGTTACTCAACGAGCAGGGATAATTTCATGGCTGGTCGGAAAATCCGCTGAAAAGCCGTAACTATGAATTTGTTGTATAAATTTTTTCTTTTTCTTTTTTTTCTTTTTTGATTGTTAAAAAATTAATGTTAACTTACGATTAATTTAATTGTTGATTAAATGGAAACATTTATTAATATATTTTATTTTGTGTGCTGCTCATTCTCTACATGTTTTGTTTGAAAATAAATACTTAAATGTTACGTGCGTAATATACGCGAAAAGTATTATGTTATCTGCGAGAATTTTTTTTTTATCATCGGTTTTTATTTGTTTTATTATTATTTCGTAATCTGGCGTTTCGATCGATTTACTGTGTTAACGTTGCGAAGTTTATCATCTCGAATATTTCTCGTCGATTAACGATCGACTTACATTACCGTAGGTGTAACTAGGTGCATAAATGTACAATATATTGTATATATATATGTATGTGGATGTTACATTGTGTTACGACGACGACTGTTCATAGCGTTGTTAAATTAATTATGCTAGTTTGTTGCATTATTATAGCTATACTTGTACGAATATTGGTTAAAACTGATGATTTTTTATTACTCGATTGAGCTAGCGGTGCTCGATATGTAATCAAAGTAAAGGAAAGATGAGGTGTGAGGGGCCGAGATTTGATTTCGTAATTGCTTCTGTAATGCGCGAGAGGAAAGAGTAGAAATGTGATTAGATTGGTTCGACTTTGGCCGACGTACTACGTTTTCCGAGAAATTTGTTATCTAAAATTCTTTTCGTATGCGATCGACCGTGCGTCGTTTTCGTTTACGTACTTAAATTATCAGATGGGGGTTTTTTTCAAGAGTCATTCGTGTGAGTGGATCATTTCCAGAAAATTTTTTTGCTTATCTGAAAGTTTTATCAGTATTACCAACATACATCATAAGTGTTTACGCAACAAATTATCGCATTTATTTGTACATCATTTAAAACAGAACTGTTCGTACGTGGTGTGAGAAGTGAGAATATAATATCTACAATTAAAGTTACATATACGTATAATAAGGTGAAAAGATGATAGTTTTACGGGGTGAAAAAAAGAGGAAAAGTTTAATCGTAGATTGATTCGATACATTTTATATCAAACGGGTACGCGTCCTTGAATAGTCAACGTGTTAAAAATTCCAGTTGAATAGTGTATGCAAAACCATCGGATACACGTGTCTGTTGATTTCGCATCGAGGATTTTTTTTTTCAGTGATGAAGCTATAAAAATTATTTAAAATTTTATTTATCTTACATTGCTTACGATACACTATTAACCGTAGTTGTCTCGGCATTTGCGGCTGCACTAGCTGGAATTGTAGTGTCTGGAGTTGGCACTTCGGTGGCATTAGCATTTGCTGGAGTTTCAGTCGGAGGTGGAGGTACAGGAGCAGGCTGAGGTTCGAATTGTTTGTAATATGCCGATGCTTCGTTAACTGCCAACATTATGATTGGTAATTGACACGGGTTAATTTGCCAAAATGTTCCAGAACATCCTAAGAAATTGAAGCAACTGAATCGAAAAGTCATGCTGGTAGGTGCGCAACAAGCTACTATAGCCCAAATACACCGCGAAGGTGGTGGAAACACTCTGGGGGTTGACTGAGGCGGTTGCACTTGTTCGGTTTCGTTTGTACATTTCATTTTTTGTTCCAATACTATTACCAAAACATCGTTAGCTGGTCGAGGAACATTGACCGGTGGATAATATAAATCTGGATAAGGATTGTAATAGTAAGACTGATCGGGTTCTACGAATGCGGTTCGCATTCTGTCGGCATCTCCTAGTTCGTAATCCGGGTATATAGGATTCTGTATCGGTAACGGTGGTGGTGATGCTGGTGTTGGAGGCGGTTTATTGTATAATTTCATATTTTTATCGAATGAATTATGTTTGGAAAATGAAGCAGATGTTTGCCAGCGTTCGGAGAACACATAAGATTTCGAAATTATATTCAAGTATACGAGTACAATCAGCCAAGGTATTCTTTCTTGCATACTGATGTCGCTTGTTTTAAAGCTGAATCTAAGTTTGGTACAAAAACGTGCTGCTTCAAATGATACGAATTATAAATTTGGTGATTTAAGATGCGATAGTCATTAAAAACTTACCTGGATCATTGATGATTACGTAATTATGTGAATACAGGTATCACTTGAACATATAGGTACGTGCGTGTCAACATATGCAAATAGTTAACAGTGATTCTGGAGCATATGCTATGCCCGTAATTCATTTGGTACTGTTTCATTTTTAAATGATTTAAAAGGTTCGATTGTAATTGTAGGATACACTATGTACGATTGTCCTTCGTGGTAATTATCGATAGCCAGTCCGTTACGAATCAACAACTGCTGATTAGTTTGAAAAAAAAAGTGTAAAAAAGCTTTGAAGCGTATCACTTAATCATTGCCGGTTGCTGAGACGAAATATTTCGGACATCGAGTTCACTGATGGATTTAATTAAGGTGCTATCGAATATATGTAAATTCATTCCTGTCAGTTTCATATGTATTTATTGGTTTCAAATTGGATTTTTATCCCGTATAAGACTGTACCTATGAACTGGTTACTAACCGAAACTTAGATTATTTAATTGACAATGATGAAGTAACTTGTAAATTATAAATGATTATCATTACTCATGATTTCGAAACCGTATTAGTTTCGATATACAGCTTTATACTTATACGACGATTGATTACTGAAATCAATACCGCTTACAAACATCAAAGGTATTATTGAAGTAACTTAATAATGTCGAATAATTTCCGCAAAAAGTAAAGAAATAACTATACACAGCATAATGTATTGAAAACTTTGTCCACACCATTATAAAATTCGCAAAAATGGTTCAAAATAGATTCAAATTAAAAATGTTCACAGGGAACGTTTTTGATTGGCTGAAACATTTTACGTTTCGTCATTCAATTTCTTGCACTATCCAGTTTGTATGTATGTTTTTAAAAATCCAAGTACAAATTTAGTTTACATCTTTGTAGTTCGTACCGTGATGGCTGATATCGATTTCAGCTTAGATTTTGATTCTCCGCAGGAGAATCGTCGGTAGAATTAGTAAAGATGACTTTCTAGCATAAGTTTCGAAACATTCTCAATCCATCGCGTTTCTTTCTATTATGGATAATCTGAGTCCAACAAATTTTAGTCGTTTGATGGATAATCGCTCACTTCGACGGAATCGTTCTAGTGAAGAAATGGACCCAGAGGAATCTCTTAATTCGGAAGAAGAAACAGCTTTTGAAAAATGGAATCCTGATGTCGAAACGGTAAATATTAATTGGAAAGGATGGAAACGCTCGGAACATCCTAAACTACGTCGAGGGTTTCGTTGCATCGAATTCAAAAGAAGTGAGTCATCAGACGCCAAACCTTTGTTTATTATTTTTAAATATTGTGCCCGAACCATTAAATGTGTTTTTTGTTCTTCAGGTAATAATGTTCTTAGATTGAGTGAATTAGCCGCTAGATGTATAGCGATGCATATACCTTTTGAAATGGTGGAGAAATTTCAACCTCCTGTTCCTGAAGAATTACAACAAAGAATTACTTTTTGGAGTTTCCCCGAGTGGGATGATGATATTTGTTTGTATACTTGCCTTGCTAATTCTAACGACGATGAGTTTTTACGCGGAGAAATACTGTTCGAAAATGAGAATGTTTTTGATGTCATTCAAATCGGTGAGTATTTTGTTTTTTCTTTAAATATTTAAATTTACACTCATCGTTTAATGTTCTCTTGCATAAAATAGGTTTTCATTTAAATGCTACGGTGCGGATAAATACCGGTGATAAGTTCAGCGTATCTATTAGTTTTGATCGACGTCGCATCACATCTTGTATTTGTACCTGTAAAGCTGTTCCTTTATGGTGTTGTCATATCGTAGCTGTATGTTTACTCCGTATTTATAATGTAAGTATCTCCACGTGAATAATTTTCCTTTCTGTTCGGAAATTTACATATGTATATTACAATTTTAGCCAGAAAAAGTACAACTGCGTCCTCCAATTAGTGAAAGTTTGACGCAACTTAATCGTGATCAGTTACAAAAATTTTCTCAGTATTTAGTTAGTAGTTTACCCGAGCAATATTTACAAACTGCCCAACGTCTATTGGATGATCTCAACTCTGGACAACCACTACCGATCAATACTGTAAGTTATAATTTTTCAACATCAGATTTATACCAGTTACTCGTTATTTAATTTATTTTTATAATTTAGGTAAGCGGAGCTCCCGATACTACAGCTGGAGCTTCTGTTTTTGAGCATGCAATGTGGTGCTTGGACGATCATCAGTTGCATTTGAATGTTAAAAAACAAATGAATAGGTTTGGCAATGTTCCTCCGATGGTCTTCAGGTAAATTTGATGAATTTTTCATTCGAATTCCACTATAATTCTAATTTTAATCATCATATATATTTAGTGACGTGAATATGCTAACAAACAATATTCCGGCCATTATAAACGAGTATAACAGTATGCTGCGTCCTTTAAAAATTGGCGAACCGGATTCGCTATGGAATTTATTATCTATTGTTCGCGACATGTATCGTAAAAATGATCGGAATGCCCTTCCGCTGCTAGAAATCATCACTGATGAAATGACGAACTGTGTTCAAGTAAATACATAATCTATAATTTTACGATTGAATTCGAACCAGTGTAACTTATTTCATTGCACTTTCTTATTAGGTAGTTCTTTGGTGGTTTGCGAATAAATCAGGGCTGAACGGAGATTGCGGATATCAAATCAAGTATTATTATAACGGCAACAGTAATTCATATATTTATCAAGCTTCGGCAGCTCGTTTATGTGATGAAATCGTGTCACTTTGGAGATTGGCTGCGTTGAATCCAGCCATTACACCTAAGGAACGTGCTTCTTTATGTTGGAAATTCAAAGACTGGCACTTCAAGATAATTGATTTGGTAATTTCTTTATTAACAAGAGATTCAGCCTAGTAAATAAGTTGACAAAATGGTTTCTTTTTGGCAAATAAAGAGGGGAAAATGTTAGTGGAAAATAGTTATTTTTTCTGATCGAAGAAAGAAGGCAAATTCTTCCAAGTTATTTACGTTGATATTTTTGTTCATATTTACTGATCTACGTTTCATTTGCTATTTGCAGATTTGGAATAACTGGAAGCATACTCCATCAGCTTTTGATTTACATAATTTTCCGGGTTTCAAACCTTGCGTTGAAGCTTGCAAATTGACGTGGGATAATTTCCCACTACCAGGTAGGTTTTCGTCAAAAAAATACTCATTTTAAAAGAATATATTATTTTAACTAATTATGTTTTAGGTATCACTTACCGTATAGGATGTGGCACGAAGAAAGGCAATCTGTGGATGTATGAATCACATCCTTTTACTTTCGGGATCGATATCAAGTACTTAAAGTACATCAAATTTCCTACTGAATCGGTATGATTTCATTAGTTGTAGGTTTTTTTGCTATATTTTCCCGAAATTCCTGTTTGAATTCACCCCATGTGTTTTTTACGTATTCTAGTTAAGAAATGCGCTGCAATCGTGTTTCGTTCATGTTGAACGGATTCGTAATGTTGTTTCAAAAATAATTAGTAAATCTCCGATTCCTAGTGACTTACCTGATGCAAGAACCATAAAATATTTAAAAGAGCATTTTTCTTCTTCGCGGTAGGTGTAGCACATTGACGACTTTTAACACTCCACTAATTGCCGACTAATTAAAGCCAGTATAATTTTCCAATTCTAGGGACGAAGTTCATCATTTTGTTACTCATTTAATTACAATGGCTGATACTTGGGTCAATGACGAAACTGATGATACAGAAAGTTACTCAAATATGAATTCGATAGACACGTCAGCGTCTTCAAACAGTGAAAAACATCTTTATTCTTTGAAATATTGTAAGCAATTGTGTCTCGATTACTATTATTTGGAAAAATTTTCCATATATTCTAGTAAAATATAATTTTTAGGCGGTGAGTTATCCATTACTGGTGATACAACGAATATTTCTCCTCATATGAAAGAGAAAATTATACACGAACGCAACGTAAACTATTATCTACGTCGTAAAATGGCAAATAGTTCGATCTGTGCGGTGAATCCGATCGATGAAGATGATAATGACTACGATACATTCAATATCGACGACTGTTTACCAAGCGCGCTGCTCGAATGGGAAGTATATGACTCATTGATGGAGGAATACAGTATAGAAGGTAGTTCGGGTCATAACCAAAGAGGAACTCCGGCATTTTTCGATACTAGGCATCTACCGTCAAATACTATCGGCCCTCATAATGCCATTTTCGAGTCATTTTCCGAAATGGACGACGTTATGCAAAATTTAATCGTAAGAGCAGAAGGATTGTGGGCTTTTGGCCACATTAAAGAGGCTTGCTATATCGCTCGATTAATCGCCGAAGATATAATTAGTGATCCTCCCGATCAGAAGGTCATGTGCAGTGGAGCTTTTGTCAAACCGAAACGTAGAAGAGTTAGTATTGTGTTATTCCATTCGATCGAATGTTTACCATCTTAGTATTATTTATAAATTCAATTTGTATGTTCCAGGGTCAAGCTGTTATCAATCCAGTAGCCCATAGACTCACTTTTATGGCTGTTGAAAAAATGGAATTGTATAGATTTTTATTGAACTTATTATCTAGTTGCCCAGAGCATTACGATATTGCCTTTAGAATTGGTTTGCTTGGATTAGAATTGCCTAGAGCACCTGCATCTATTAAACCTCTCGAAGTAAGTTATCAAATTAAGATTAATTTTAAAACGACAGAGCGCATTTAAACGAATTTATTTGGTGATTTTTTAAGGTGAAACTGTTCCATTTGGAAAACGATATCGCTGATATTCTAAGGAAAATTCCATTAACGGAAGAGCAGTTTAAAATACTACGAGTTCGTTTAGAAAAATTAAAAGCTGGAACGTATAAAGCTCGTGGTCATAAACTGTTGCCAAATGCGTTAACAAGTTACATCTTGGATGTTACTATGATTAATGGACCAGATGGAAAAAGTAAAAGTTTATCAAAAGAGATCAGCGAATCGTTATGTTTTGAAGCTGCACTTGCTTCTTTAAGCTTAAAACCTGATGTTTGCGAATATGAGCATTCGTTACTAATTGAAGGATTGAGACGGCAAAGGTAATGAAATTTTCCTAATAAAAAATATCTTAATTTACTTATGAATTAAATCAATTTTTAATTTTAGCTTTTCAACAATTTTCATTTTTACGTTGAATTTCTTTCAGATGTGATTTGGCTTTGAGAATGTTAGATTTATACAAAGATGAACCGAAGAAGGTGTTCAAAATAATGGACGTTATTATCGATCAAGAAATTGACCCAAACATGAAAAAACCATTACATTTATGGTATTATCAAGATAAAGCTAAACAAGGCAAGTTTATCCCCTCAATGAATAGAATATAATTAGTTTTTTATGCATCGAAATAATCTTGCATAATTAATTACGTACTAACCATTTGATTCATTTCTCATCTTTTTTCAATTATTATTTATACAGAAGAACGTTTGAAATTAATTACCGAAAAACAAACTCGCAAACGCAAACAATCCAAAGTGGTACCGTACAACATGTCTTATGTGTTACAAGAAGGTCGACCTTACCGAAAACAATCCCATTTCACAGTACCTTCGTTAGCTGCTCAGCCAGCTAAACCTTCAACTTCTCATCGCCGTACTAGCGGAGCAATTGCAACTCCTCAAGCGCCACCGGTTTCCGGAGTACCTCCATCTGCGCCAGTACCTCCTAATGCGATGAATGTGCATCCATTTAGCGGTAATGTTATGCCTGGTGCTCATAACGTTAGATCGATGCCATCGCCTTCTGGTTTACCTTTTGGTGGTATGCCTGTGATGCCGATTCCACCAGAAATGCCTTTAACGCCCGGATCGAACGTGCCTCCGTTACGTATGCCTCAGATGATGCAACCGACGGCAATTCCGCCTCCTTACGGTGCGATGCCTCCACCTCCACCGCAACCTCCACATTCTGTGAATGGTATGTTTGCAGCGCCACCAGGACCGGGAGGACCACCGCCACTTCCTCAAGGATCGTATGTAGTTAAAGGAGCGGGCGGCAGACCTGTGCAACATAATGTAAAAAATTGCGGGTCCAGGCCAACGCTTATCGCTTCGAAATCTAATAAGAATAAGTGGTACGTATTTTGAAATATTTCAGCTGATTAATACGTATTGCAATCGGTTGAAATGTAATGTTTTGTCTTGTTTTTGTTTGACTCAGCGGTAAAACCGGATGTAAAAGACCGGTCAGTATTGTCTATAGGAATCGTTCCACAGAAGCATTAGCTCATTCTGTGACTGAATTGGCGAAAAGCGTGTTGTTCCGTAGCGGAGGCCATCTTGCATCTTCTGTTTTTGTTCGCGAATCCGAAAGTGGAAACGTCAAAACGCCCAATCACGTGTTACACATGTGTGCTTTGCAATTAGCCATGTACGGATTGGGTATATCAAACAACGCTTCGTCTTCTTGGGAATCTAGATCTTATTCGCCTCATGTTGCTATGCTAACGAGTAAGATTTTCGATATCATAACATAGATTTTTATGTATTTTCTATTTGAATGATATTTTACCAATGTTGGAATTTAATTTTTTTAATTTAGGTTTAGCTATAGATATCGGAGCTCCGGCCATAATGTTCATTATTGAAAATTGGCCCGGCCATTTGACTCCTTCTGAAGCAAATAGCTTAGCTGATCGAGGATCCAGATCTGATAATCCAGTCGTTGTAAATTTAGCAGCAAAATTAGCTTTGAGTTGTTTATCTCACGCAGATAAGTTGAATTCGCATGAAATTATTCAAGCGATTAATCAGGTTGGAATGAATTTTCCATAGATGGGAGTCCGTCATTCGAATTAGTGTAACGGATTACGTTATTATTTCTTTTTTTGTAGTGTCAAACTCTGGGCCCAGAAATGCAGGAAAAAGCTTGCTGCGAAGTAGAACACGTTGCTAAAACGCATAGTCTTCAAGCCGATGTGCTTTTTTATATATCAAAATTATGGTACAACGTTTACGTTAAGGTACGAATATATGTATTGATCGTGGTTTTAAAAAAATTCATAAATTTATAAAATGATAGTAAATTGAAATCTATTCCTTATGAAGGAAATTCTAAATACAGTTCACAAAAAAAGAATCAAGTTTTAGTTGGACTAATAAATTATTGTAATCAACAGGATGAACCGGAAGAGCTGGAAGATAACGAAAATGTCAAAGGTACCGCTGCTAATCCGTCCAAATGTCCTCTACCTTCGGTTTCGTACCTGACAGTGAATTGTTCGATTTCAGCACTATCCGGCCAATCGAAATCGCCAGCCAATCTAATGGTAATATTATCAGACCGAATTGCAGGCAGCACTAGTCGTTAGATTAACTAGCGAATAATTTTAATAACTTTTCTCACGTCAGAATAATGAAAAAATATTACAGAAAAGAACACACTATCTACTCACATCGTATCGATTATCAATGATGGCGTTTCAAAATCTAGTAAACGAAATTAACGAGGAAAAAGCTCACTATAGATTTCACTGCCTACCGAATTACACTACAGATATAAATAGGACAATGCAAATAGCTAAATTATTAGGTAAATATATCATAAGTAAGCTAGAGCAATGTTATAACTTCGAATTTCATTCAAATGAAAATTTTATCATTTTTTTTCAGGAGATAAATGGGTACATCATTTTTGTATTGTAGTCGAAAATACTCTAGTCAATCCATTTTTATTATATGAAGTAGCCTGCGGAGCAGCCGTATATTTTGCACGTTGTAATCCTTCGATGTTACATTACTACATCTGTACAGTAGCTGGAAACCTTATTAGTAAATGTGAAACAATGTAAGTTCTCACAGTTCTACATTTAATTATTTTTTCCTCGTTTTAAAACGTAAAATCAAAAAATTACTCGATTTTTTTCAAAAGGTTTTTCCAGTATTTACATAATAAATTATACAATATGGCGCAATATGAAGAAGATGAATTCATCAACATGGCCCAATTAGCTCATAAAGCATTCTCGGTATCAGCCGATGGACCGTACAGATTCCAAGAATGGTTACAATCCCTTAGAAGGTACGTGTCTTCTGTTATTATCTTCATTATTTCATTCGCTGTTATTAATAAGGCACTTTTATTTGTTGAGAGTATAATTGTTGTAGCGTGTAAAGTTACAAATCACGCTTTTTTTTTTCATTATTAGTTTTGCGCTTTAGAGCAATGTATGGTTGAAAGTTCTTAATATGCTAATCGTGAGTAAAACTTACTCGGTGATATTGTATGGCAACGTGTGTAATTGATAATTGATGCGCATTCAATTAGAAATTTTAATAATTGCTACAAAATTACGAAATTTTTGAGGAAATTATCGAGATAAAATGACTACTTAATGCCTAAGCAACCCTCTGCCTTTGCTGTGTTGGTGTTTTTATAAGCTATGACCTAGTGGATTTCCTTGGTGGTGGAAAGAAATGAAATATTTCTTGATCAGTGGTTTTTGTGGGTTTGGAATCCTCCTCTTCTCCTTTTAAACTAAAGATTAAACAATAATAAGAAAAGGATACTTTACCGAACTTCCCTTTCTTCACCACATTGTTCTTGATGAAATGATGATCATTAGCAAAGTGAAATTAAGTATTGTATCGCCATATTATAAAGATATGAGCGAAATCGTTCATTCGTGCTTTTTTTTTGCACCACTTCGTGATCGAATGATAAAACTACCCTCGCTCGTAATCGTTTAAAAATCTATAAAATGAAATAATTACCAGCGATAATATGCTTAATGATTTGAAAGTAACAGTCGAATTGTTTAGTATCAATTGTGTAGATAAATTTTCTTATTACTTTCGCAATTTATTTTATTTTTTTGAACCGGTGTGATTTGGTTTTTGTGGTATTTTCTTTCACGTTTAGTTACGCTATAGTGATTTATTGTTGAAAATCTTTCTGCACTTTGCATATTTTGCACCAAAGCTACTTTTGTCATTAGACACGCTCGCTATAATATGCACATAAACGCTTACGTAAATACATACGCATGTGATCAGAACGCATTTTTAGAAGCGAGCTTCAACCATCAACGAATTACCATTACATATTGCATTGGTGGTAGAAAAGTGATACTCTGTATATAGGCATGACGCTTAACGAAGCTTAAATCTAAATGCATACTGTACATAAAAGTAACGAATGTACTAACAACGCCTCAACGCTAAATTTGTGCCTGTATCTACCCGCTCAAGAGATGAAGTACCGACCTAACTAACAAAGATGATGGATTTTTTCTTAGTGCCAACGTTCCTATTAGAGATCTATACGCGAAAATCACCACAGCCATTGAACAGGAAGAAAGCACAAATAAAGCGAGCACGCACGAAAACGACGTTGTCAGTAGCGAAAATGTAGTATTGAGTAATAATAACGAAATAAATAACGATGACGATGAGGACGATGACGATGACGACGACGACGAAGACGACGACGATGACGAAGATGAAGATGAAGACGACGATAACGACGATATAGACGACGATGTTGATAACGAAGATGACGATGATGACGATAACGAAGACAGTAACTTGAATCATAACGATATCGATACCAGCAGCAGTAATATTAATAACGACGATGAAGGTGGAGAATATAGCGATAATTTCGTCATGTAGAAGTAAATACATTACATTTGGTCGTCTTCAACGATCTACGCTGAGATCGGATGTAGGCTATGCCGATTTTTCCGGGTTGTTGTGAAAATGTGTTTTCTATGTATTTTTAGTACCTATGTTTTTACGATGGCTACTTTTTTTCTTTAATCGTTTGTTTTTGATTGCATTAGTCAACTTGGACAGATGACTGATTACACTTTTATGGACTATTGGTGAAAAAAATTCTCCAAGTTTCGCTTCTAGTTAATTCGTATTATATTTATGTCTCGTGTCGAAGGTGTGTGTTGTATGTATTATTATTCCTTTTCTTTTTTTTTTAAATTATATAAATCGAATGTTTCTCAAATTTTTTTTTTTTTTCTTTCCTCATCTTTTGTATTAAATGTTTTCATTTATTGTTGTTTTTATTTGAGTTGTTTTTCTATCTATGAAAGTTTTCAAAATGTTTTGAAAAATATGTAAATTCTTAACGTTTTTATATTGTATACGAAACGGAGGAGCGGATTTCAATTTTTCTCCAAACGTCGTCACCCCTCGAAACATAATATTCAAATGTGTAAAGTGGTTGCAAGGCGAGAAAGAATTTAATATGTTCTATCGTAAAACTGGAATTCTTAGTTTATAACCAGTTCTTTCATTATTAATTTAGCCAAAATAACCCTGCAACAGTACTCAGTAGGTTTGTCAAAATTTCATCGCAGTAAGTTATGGAGGTAGTTGAGCACGGTATATAATATTTAATTTTGTAAGGGTTAGTTCCCCCGCTTTACAGAAGAGCATCGATGGCTAAGAAAAAACGAATCATCCCTGATCTAGTAAGATTTGATCACCGTCACCTCGGCCATAGCCCTGCGGTAAAGGGAGGGGAAGATCGTATTTGTAATTTTTATACATTTGGATTTTTTCTGTCAAACAACTCTGAAAAATTGTTTTGTTTTCCATTTTTTCATTCAAATGTTCAAATTTTTTTTAATTTCTAATTTTGTTCATGAAATACTGATTAAAACTCACCTCGTTGCTTAAATGCGAAAAATAATATGTTATTCTTCAATTTTTTAAAATACTTTTCCCTATTTTTGTGATGGTTAAAGCGGCATCCAAAGCTCCGAAGGTCGTATCACAAAAATAAGTGAATATTAGTTAAATTCAGTAACCTAGAATTCGTAAAAATCGACAAGTAACTTGATTTGTATCATTTTTTTTGAATTTTCTCAATGTTGGGTGTCGGGGGAGGGAGGGAGGTTGTTAGAAATCAAATCATAAAATTAATCCTGTATTTAAACCTGTAGTGTTCTAGAATTGGTTATTTTACGTTTCCAATTTCTGTAATTTCGAACAACATTGAGAACAATTTTTTCCAAAAAAACACAATTGGTAGGATTTTTAAAAAATTTTTATAAACTGAAATCTGAGTGTTTTTCAACTAATTTGATTGCGTATATTTTAAATACTACGTTGAAAGACTTTTCGCCAAAGGTTATTGGATGGGTTTTGGTTAAGGTCGGGTTTGTTCATTGTCATTTTTTGAGTTGGTTCCAAATTGAGGTAACGGGTTGAAATTTAGTACTCTTTTGTAGGGATTCTAGAAATGCTTTTTGGTAGTTCCAGTAATTCATTCCTACATCTGCTCTGATTAAGAAAAATTATGAAATTATGTAAACTAATTTTTTCATCATTTTATAGCGTTTTTCGAACCATTTTCATTCAATCTTCACTCTTTTGGAATTTGAAAATGAAATTTTATTGACTTTTTTCTTCATTTTAAGACATTTTTTAACCATTTTTATCAATCGTTCTCGTTTTTGAGACATTTTAATGTATTTTATGTTTCAAAAACGTAAAAAATTGATGAAAATTGTCAAAAAAATTCAAAATTAATGCCCACTATAGTGCCGTGGAAAAGTGACATATCTCTGTCAATTTTTATTTTTTTTGACACTATTGCATCAACTCCAACCCGTTGAAATTTTTATGGTATAATTTAGACCATACAACACATTTTATTTAAAAAAATGGTGGCTGTACTTCTGAAAATTTTTTACAAAATGGCCGCTCAAAATTTTTAAAGCGCCATAACTTTGCAAAAAATGACTGAAATTTTTTTTTTAATTTTTGGAATTTTAGGGGTTCCTCCGACTCTTTAAAATCCATCTAAAAAAACTGTTATTTTTGTCTGCATTTGGCGAAAAAATAAAAAATAAAGTTTAAAAAACGCACTTTAGCCCCTTGTCAAAATTTTTTCTCATCGTGATAGACCTTTAAGGGTAGATTTCTTCCAAATTCATCTCCGAACCCAATATACCATGCTTATCCTGCTTACCATTGTTAGAAAAACATAAAAAATTCATGAAAAAAAATATTCAAAATGTCATTTTTATGCTTCAAAAAGGTTAATAAAAATTGTCAAACAAACATCAAAAATGCGAAAAATTTAAGAAACTTGTCGAAAAATGTTGAAAAGATGATCAAAATTGTCGAAAAACGTCAAAAATTAATGAAAAGAATCGTTGAAATGTCATTTTTATGCTTCAAATTCGTAAAAATTGATAATCAAAAACTGTTGAAAAAAAATCATTAAAATATCAGTATCAAGCTCAAAAAATGTCAAAAATTATGAAAAATTGTAGAAAAATATTAAAAATTGATGAAAAAATATTTAAAATGTCAATTTTATTCTTCAAACACGTGAAAAATTGACGAAAATTTTCAAAAAAAAACGTGAAAAATGAAGAAAAGTGTCACAAAAACATGAAAAAGTGATTAAAATTCTCAGAAAACTTTAAAAATTGGCAAAAAAAACGTGAAAATAGATTTAAAAAATGGTCGAAATGTCAGTTTTATGCTACAACACTATGAAAAATTGGTGAAAATTATCAAAAAAAAGTCAAAATTATATGATACAGGTAATCGTCAAAACGTCGAAAAATTTCTGAAAATTGTCAAAAAGCATTAAAAGTTGATGAAAAAATCGTCAAAATGTCAATTTTATGCTTCTGGAACGTGAAATTATCATCAAATTTTGATGGTTTTTGACAATTTCCATCAGTTTATCATGTTTTTGAAGCATAAAATTGTCGATTTTATCAGAAATTTTTCAATGCTTTTTGACATTTTTCATCAACTTGATGGCATTTTGGCTATTTTATCTTCAATTTTTGATGTTTTTTCGAAAACTTTCATCAATTTGTGGCGCTTTTTCACAACTTTCACCTATTGTTCAACATTTTAACGATTTTTCTCATCAACTTTTCACGTTTTTGAAGCAAAAAATTGACACTTGAACTATTTTATCATCAATTTTTACCAATTTTTCAACCTTTTAACCATTTTTTAATCAATTTTTTGATGTTTTTCGACAACTTTTATCAGTTTTTGGTAGTTTTTGACAATTTTTACAATTTTTTTGACGTTTTAATGATTTTTTTATCAATTTTTAATTTTTTTCGACAATTTCTTCATCAATTTTTCACGTTTTCTGACAATTTTCATCACTTTGTCACGTTTTCGGAGCAGTAAACCAACATTTTGACCATTTTATCATCAGTTTTTCATGTTCTTCGACAATTTTCTCCTATTCTTTATGTTTTTGATCGGGTTTTTGATCGAATTTTGATTTTTTTGACAGTTTTCATGGATCTTTTTGGTTAACAAGTTCTCCAAATGGCGTTTTAACGTTTTTTCCACTTATTTTTAACGTTTTTCGGCAATTTTCATCACTTTTTCACGTTCTTAAAACATCAAATTGACATTATGACGATTTTATGATCAATTTTTCACAGTTTTGATGCATAAACATGAATTTTAACGATTTTTTAACATTTTTCCCGAAGCTATTTCAGTTTTTCATGTTTTTTGATTTTGAAAAGAATATTTCAGTGATTATTGTTCTATTTATTTTTCAATGATAGTTTGATGAAGTTTTCACCATTTTACAACGTTTTTCGACAATTTTCATCAATACTTCTTGAGAAATGGGACCGAAAAAGCAACGCATCGCGATGTTTTTTTTTTAAATTTTTTATAAGGTATGGATGGTATTTCGTAGACCAATACGAGCTCAGCGTGTATTTTTGACACGATGCAAGATCGATAGCTCGCTGCACGAGAAGAAGAAGAGTTATACAAGGGCGGAGGGGGCAGACTAGCTTATGGAGGTAATTTCAAAAACGGAGTGTTCATTCGTAAAACCGCACCAAGCTCGTTTAATTTCCAAAGAAACTTTCGGTTCGGTTGGTACAGCATGGCATGCTAAGACGAGTGTAAAGGGAGGAGAATTTAATTCAGCATCAAGACACGCCAGCGCATTAACCATCTCTATATAATATCGATATCGTCTTGTTGTTTACATATACGCGTACACCACTGTGGTGGCGTGCCCGCGTCTATTTCGAACAATGAGAATGAAAAAATACTACATTATCGTAACAATGATGCGTAAAAATAGGTAGCATCATCGCGAGGTTAAAAAAAGAAAGAAAAAAAATATACACAGAACGCCTATTCGAGTAAAATAATAGTCATACGAAGAAATAGACAATGGTTAAACTGACGTGTATGACATAAAGCGGCGGTCTACGGGTGTACGGCGTAAGAGTGATATGGTAAGGAGGTACCGATAAGACAGGGTGGTTGGCGGGGTCGTATTTTAAACGTAGCAATTCGCATTACCATATGAAAAAGGAAAAACACTGCAAACATTCTGTTGTTTAATAGTCTTATGTGTGTATCTGTTTCTGTATAGTGAAAATGGGGGAGAGAAATAACATTAGCGAACAGAGATAATACCGACCTCGACACCACCATACGCACACGCCATCGCCACCTATATACATATAGAGCGCATTACAATCGTTATTACGCCCAGATTCGTAGAAGAGGGACGATGGAGGGGGGGGACTGCTGGGCACCCCAAAACGCCAGCAAAAATAAGGGCTATAGATGTTATATATGTACACACGGAATATATATATCATTTTTCATAAGTCATACGGCGTATACAGGGTGGCAAAAGTACGATGTAAGGGCCAGCTATGTAGTTACCACCCAGCGCCAATGTAAACGATATTAGCAATTTTATTAACCCGACGCATAACGATGAAATGATTTATATACGTGAGTCGCTCATAAACTAGGCGCGTTCGCGTCGTCTGTCGTCGTCGACGACGTCGACGTCGTAACTTCCAATAATTACGACCATTTTTTCGCATACATATCGCATTCCCCACATCACGCAAACAATCACAGATCACCCCCGTGTTACTGGTGAAGATGAGCCCCGTCGCATGTGTCGCGTCGTGATGAATGTGCTAGAGGGGAGTTGAGGTGCTGGTGCATGTGCAACCTATTTTATTATACTTATATTACGTGTTTTGGCGACATGCGCTGTAAAGCTGCCACATCTAATGAACTGTTAAATTAACTGGCGGAATTTTTGGTCAATTTTGAACTAGGGTGGATTTGATTATACGTTTATTTAGCCTCCTTTTTTTTTTTTTTTTTTTGCTCGTTTCTTAAAACGGTTTTGGATTTTGATTGTTTATATGCGAGTGATCTCAGTCATTTTACGTTAAAAGTACATTTCGTCATTGATAAAAAGGAGATTGGTTGGCTGGGCATTTACTTTCATTCGAAGGGTTGATGGATTGATAGCAGAGGCCTAGAAAGCACTCTATGCATTTTGATGGTGGTACTCAGTTTGATTTTCTATGTCATATTGTTAATGAAAACCAGGCTATAATGGTCAAACTTCGTGCAGCAGGTAGGAGGGGGGGGTATCAATAAAATGAAGACGTTTCAGCCTAATGTGTAAAAGCGAGCTTGAAATTTAAAGCATCTGAATGTGACATGGTCAGCTAGTAATGAGATCGGATCTAGCCAGCAGTACATAGTACCTCTTGATACAAGGGCAAGGATAGCACAAATTGAGACTCTACCACAGCAAAGCCAAGATTCCAAAAGAATCCCTAATTTGAATTATACTTGATTTTGACAAAACACCTGGATTGGACCTAGATTAAGTTATTTATATGTTTGTTAGTCGAAGAAGGAATAATTTTGTTTTGGTAGTAATTTAGAATAAGAAGTTACAATTTAGTTTTAGTCTAGATTAAGTTTATACTAGGGTTAGTTATAGAATTGGCTGAGAAGCATAGATTCCCGATAAAATGTAAGTTATATGTGGGTGTTATAAGGAGCCAAAAAAAAAAGATCAATAAAATCTGTTTTGGTGCCCTAGCAGACCATTGAAACCATTTTTGGGTATGCCAGATATTTATTCTGTTAATCCTCCCCCCTCTCTCTCAACTAAAAGTCATTTGCCCAGCTGTATGCTGCACAAAATCGGTCCAATTTGAGTATTTGGCTTAAACTGACAGCGGGTTTGATATTTTTTATTGGGGTGACTTTTAAGTTGAAATTCAACCATGTTTGAATTTTGGGGAGTGGGTCCTGAGGGGCTAAAATGCCGAAAATTGTTCCTTTTTGAGCCAAACAATGGCCAAACCAAAGTTGTTTAACGTATCCAAAAATCAATCCCACAGATTACTTAGGAGGGGAGATATGAAGGTTTTTCTCCTTTTTTGACTTTGAAAAGGGACTGTTCCTTCCTTATCTCCTCATCAAATTGCGCAAGGAAGTGGAAATTTGGGTAGGGGTCCTGGGTGTGCATTTTGGGTGTTTTGAGTTTTCATTGCCATTACATCCCTTCATAGCCTCAAAAAAGTGGGTTTTTGTCACGTTCTTTTTAATATTTTTTTATTTTTTTCCACGCATGACTCACCCCACAAATTGGGCTGGTAGGTTGAAATGTGGCGTTTAGATTTAGTAAGGGTTCTTGATATATTTTTTGAGGGTTTCGATGTTTCATTCCCATTGCATCCCCTCACAGCCCCAAAAAGTAGTTTTTTGCCAATTTGTACTTATTTTTTTATTTTCATCCACACACATCTGCCTGTGCCTTTGAGGAGTTTCAATTTTTCATCTTTATCAACCACTCCCCCCCCGCCCTCATCCAACCACAAAAAATTGTTTTTTGCTACGTTTTTCTTATTTTTTGATTTTGTTCCATGTATATTTCCCTTCTAAATTGATCTAGAAGGTTTCAGCTGTTCACTTCAATATTTACCTCAGGGTTGGGATTCACGAGGTCATTTGTGACTCGGATCAAATCTCGGATCATCAAGTAAAAAATAATCCGGATCACAGAAACGGATCGTTTTGCAAAAATATGATTCGAATCACGGATCACACTTAAAAAACTGATCCGAACTCGGATCAATTTTCACGGATCTTTTGTTTAAAAAAAATGATCCGGATTAAAAAAAATCGGATCATCGTATCATTTTTTTCAAACGCAGGCTGCAGTAATTTCCTGATCCACGCTAATTTCAATTTTACGAGATTTCTTACCCTTAAACAGTAGCCACGTCACTGTGATCTAATCCCTTAGCACTATCTGCACTTTTAAAAAATGACCCAGAAAAGTCATGATTTCAAGAAAATGAATCGGATGAAGTTACGGATCTTACAAAAAATGGTATCCGAATCACAAATCAAATCACAATTTTTTGATTCGAATTATGATTCGGATGTTCCCAACCCTGATTTACGTATACCTCTGCCTATATTAAAAAAAACCGCCATAACGCTCCATTTTTTATTCTACGAATGGTTAAGAGGAAAGTTGATTTTGAAGTGAATGGTTAAAAACTTTTAAAAAGTGTACGTAAGGGTCTTGCTGAAACTATATATTAAATTTCATTTCCTCAGCTCAAATTTAAGAGATGATATGGGTGGGAAAACCTCGAAAAACAGCAGATAACCTTTTCAAAAAACTATTCTTCTGGGTCTATGAAGAAGTCCAAATGGATAGAAAAGTCAAAATCATCAAAAAGCACATCTAGGACACCCACTACATATCAAATTTAAACTCCTTAACTCAATTTGGAGGAGAGATGCGCATAGAACTTAACTCTTAAAAGGGCATAAACTGATCCTATCCTAAAAAGTATGTCTAGGGAACCTCTCAAGTCTACATGGCAAAATTTAGTATCCGAGCTCAATTCAGGAAGAAGGGGATGAGTGTTGTCTAAAAAAAATGATTTTTCGGGGTCAAAACGAAAATCACCCCCATACCCCCTCTAAATGTCGCAGGATGCTGATTTTTAGATATGTTATGCTGCTTTTGATTCTTCATTCGTTGACTCGTAAATAAATAATTATTTGCCTCCCTGCACTCCCCCTTCCACCATCACCTTAACCAGCACGAATACTTCGTGAATGAACTTTAACCCTGAAGTCTATTACTGAAATTTGATTGAGTTTGGTAGGTACGTGCTCATAAATGGTCTTCTAAGACCCCAAAATGGATTGATCGATAGTTTGTAACAGTTGGATTTTTTTTGACCACGTGACATAGAAAATCAGACTGAAATTATAGTTCAAGTGAAAAGAGGACAAGGATTGCGCAAAATTTTGAAAGCAAGCAGTTGAAAAATGATCATTTTTACGTATTTTTGAACTCCTAACGCCGAATTTTAATGTTTTTGAAACGAACTTTTACTTGGAAAAAAATTGTTTCTCAGTAGGTTTTAACATAATTTTTACAATTTGAATGTAATATTTTGTTTCAGAAAACATCCAGATAAAATCAAAGCATTAGATCTCAAGGATTTCACTTGAAAGCCTTGGTAAGTTTATTGATTTATGTCTTTTTTTTTTTCAACGCTGATTATGTATACTTAAATGGTATTTTACGGTGCTTTTCTAAGTTCAGCATGAAACTAGAAGATTATTATCGTCAGTATCATTAGCCCCTTATAAGTTGTAAGTATGCAATACATACTACACCATGCTTAACAATCGCATATTAGACGGTAGACAGAGACACCAAACAGATGAAATACTTCCCTCTGACAATAAATTGAATTGGACTCACGTCAGTACCAATAGGCATTCCAAGTTGTAGTTTATGATACTGAAGCTCTCTTTAAATCATTAGCCTTGGCTTAGAATTAAAATAGCTGCACATTAAAGAAGAGGAATTGATTGAGAGATGAATGGGCACACGTTAAAATAGAATAAAATGTACAATCTTTATTCAAGTATAATTTTTTTTTTGGCTTGTATAGAAAAGGAGGAAGAGGAAATGCGAGAAATTGTGATGCTCTTGAATATTTGTGATAATTTATCGATTTTTCTGGCAAATTTTTGACCCAAAATAATTGATAATTTTTGTGCACGGGTTCTGCGAATTTTAAGTATGTACTAAATAGCAACGTATCTGGTAAAGTGTGTGTTTTTTTTTTAAAAAAAAAAAACTACCTGGTCAGAATTTTTATTTGATATTTTTAATGAAATGAGGCTTGTTGTATGGTTTCACCGCAGATGTCGGTTTGAAGTATTTGTTACAATTTACAAAAGCGATTCGAGATTATAATGTCATGGAAAAATTTAAGTGAAGCGAGGGGGGCTAAGCCCTCCTCCGATTTTTAATTAGCCCCCCACCCCAGAAAGTTTTTCCATGTATGATGAATATCTAACAAATAATTGAAAATTTTCTGAAACCACCCGATTGAATTTTTAAAACAAGCTTAGAGCATCATGAAAATCGATGAAAACATTAAAATTTTAGTAATATTTTGAAACAATTCTGCTGAAAACTTAATCTTTTTTCCTGTAAAACATGTACTTTTTTCCAATGCAAAGTGATTTTTTTTTCAAATTTCGCCCTCACTCGCTCAGACATTCGTACTTTTCCATTTCACAACAAAAATTAAGCTTCCAACCAGTCTTCCTCCGTCTCATCAACCAGAACATTTTCCAATAGATGAAATGTAAATATTTATTCCACTTTTTTTGTTTATCACGCTGGGGAGCTCTCCTCTCCTCCCCACTAAATCATCGAACTCCGCCTGCGCATCAAAAATATGTATTTTTTCTTAATTTAGTGTAAAGAAGCCATTAGCTCGTACGTTTTAATGGGGTGGAGGGGGGGGGGGGGTTAAATGTAATCCATTTTCGACTCTCAGAAGACTATCAAGATCATTTCTAAAAATCCTCCTAAAACTGAAAATCATTTACTTGGCTGAATACCTACCAAAAATCGCTCAAAAACGAGTAGGTTTTTATTGATTGTAAATTTGATATCAATGACGGGGGACGACCTTCGGTAAAAATTCAGTTATGCCCAAATTTTATTTTGGGGAAAGAGGTACTGAAGGGCTAGAATTAAAAAAAAAATCGTTTTCAAACCAATTGATAGCGAATGAAAAGTTGTATAACATATCCAAAAATTAGCCTCCTACGTCAATTAGGAGGAAGAGAAAGAGAGGTTTCCCCCCTTTTAGACACTGAAGAAAAGCCATTTCGGGTGTATTTCCGCTCCCGATTAAGCTGGGTGGTTAAAATTTACAGTGTTCATCAAGTAGGGGTCCTAGGCATGCCTTTTGGGGATTTAGAATTTTCAGTCTAATTGCACCCCTTCACAGCCCCAAAAAATTCATTTTTGTAGCATTTCTTTCCGTTTTTCGGGTTTGCTCCACTCATATCTTCCACTCCAAAATCCTAATTGCCATAGGAGATTGAAATTTGGCATATAGAAGTGGAAAGATGTGCCTATGCTGGGGGAGGGGGGTGTCAACCATCCGCTTCACATTCAATCTTTAACTCCTTAACTCCTTTTACCGATTTCTTCCTATTTTTTTACGATTATATTGACATCGGTAAAAAGTTTTTTAATCAGGTTCAAAATATGATATTTCTGATAATCATGTAAAATTGGGCACTTTATTTCTCTGCTTCTGGGAGTCAGTATGTGATGGATGAAAATGAAACTGAAAACAAGCACACTTTTTCGATATTTTTAGTATAAAGTTTATAACAGTTTTCAAAAAAAATTACATTAATATTTTTTCTCAGTCCCTATTTTATATTTCTGTCAAATTTAGTAAGTTTTTCATCGGTTTAGCAGCGTTTAAAATTATTTTTATAAATTCGATAATTTTATTATAATTTTTTAAACATGTTTTCAACTGTTTTGGCATAATTTTTTTGGAATTTGAACAACTTTTGAGACCATGCGATTTTCATTATTTCAATTTTTTATTATTTTTTCGACACATTTCGATCTTTTAAGTGAATTAAATAGTATTTCAATGGATTAAAAAAATAACATGTCTTCCTTTTATTGAACTGTTTGATTGACGCATTTCAACAATTAACAAAGGGAATGAAATCTTTTTTCAGTTTTTTTTATTTTTTTATTCATACTTCATACAAATAAATTAATTTTATTATTTCATACGAATCTGTGACTTTTATCAAAAAGCTGTTGCATGCAATATTATCAAATTCCAATAGTCTCGCGCGTTTTCACAACCTTCTCTCATTATTTTAAGCATACAAATTACCAATTTTTCTGTCACCAAAATGTCGAAAGTATAAAACCGAAATTGAAAAAAAAAATTATTACATTTCGAACACGCAAATATACTCGTCCAGGTCGAGTATTTGCAGAGGCGTGTACCGTTTCGAGAGATAATTAATTTTGAAATTTTATTCGATAAATAGCAAATTGATTTATGTCGAACAATCGAAAATTTTCCAAATGATAAAACTTATCATCGCGTTGTTTTTCAAGTAGAAAACCGAGCTAGTACTCGAAACAAATTTTACCAGCGAACGAATGATGATCACGATATTGGTGAAGTATAGAATAAAATATATTATCGATGACGTCAAGTGATATACTGTACATGTATTTTGTACATCTAAGTACATAATTATATATCATTTCGAGTGGCTTTGTCTGGCGATTGGTGATTTTACCTTATACAAAAATTGTTGCATAAAAGAGATGTTCATGATATAAGGGCATGGGAAGTTTTTTTTTTTTTTTTTTTTTTTTTTTTTTTTTTTTTTTTTTTTTTTTTAAAAAT
>FIZR01002508.1:0-37943 GCA_900060175.1 Ferrisia virgata
AAAAAAAAAAAAAAAAAAAAAAAAAAACTACAGAATTATAAACAGAACGTGTATCTTGGAAATGAACAGAGAAAAAATTTCACGATCAACTTAATATTTGAAGTTTTTTTAAGGGGAGGGAGAAGAGGTGTTTTGATGTCAAGTCAGTATTTTTAGGTTTCGAATAGTAAAGAAAAAATTTCAAGAGGTAGTGCAGAAGTAGTGAAAAAGTAATGTAATGATTTTCTTCCCTCAAAATTCATCGAACACCCTGTCAGGCGATCAGCAATGCTCGTAGAATAAAACGTGAAATCTTGGCCATTTTTCCATTTTTGGCTAAAGAGTGTATCGGGCAGACCGAGGCTAAGAGGCCTGGCCTTCTCCGCCTCCTCCCTAGTTACAAAACCCTCATCTTTTCAACTTTTTTATTTGTACATAAAATTCGACAATGTAAATCTAAAATACGAACACGCCAATTTTTTATCCACAAAAGTAAGTACATATATGCAGTACCTTCATTACATAGAATACTTAGGCTGTTAAGAGATACCAACCGCTCGCTATTCGCATAGGCCTACACCTATTTAGCGTATTATACTGATATTCGTCCCAAAAGAATGACTATATCGAAAATAAAATTCTCCTCGAACTGAAAAAGCCAAGCCAACAGTTCAAAAACAAAATTAATATTTTCGATTTTTACCGTCTCAACCGAAGATCAAAGACCTAACATTTGAATTCATTCTACTCCCGTTGTTTTCGTTTAATACGCGTAATCCTGACATTAAGAAGCCTGAAATGGCCACTAAAGGCTGTACAATGCATAAACCCTTTTAGAATCCGAATAAAGCATTCATATCGAGTTGAAGTACCCTAACAAACGTTCATTTCACATTTTCACTATTTAAACGGTCGCTAGGCAGGGGTAGGAAGGTAGGTAGGTAGGTACCTAGACCTCCTATACAAGCTACATAGCAGTAAACGAAAATTAAAAGTTACACTATAATGGTTAATTGAATACTGCGGACTTGGAAAATATTTAAAATGAAATCCGGTATTCTCGTGTCATTCGCTTTTAAGAAACGATATTTTAAAAGTTTTTATTAAACTTTAGCCATTTAATCATTAAAAATGACAAATAAAATTCTCCTTAAATAGTAATTTTAATGAATTTGACGTCTCGGTGTATAGTATGAGAGAATATGAAAAATGGCTGACGAAATTAATTTCATTACACATTTCATTTTACCGACATCATCGTCGCTGAGAAATCGTTGATTATTTGAGATGTTTAAAATATTAGCGATGCTTAAACGTGCACGCCATTTTCGCTCTTACAGTTAGCAATTTCACTCTTCTATACAGATACATTGAAACATTTCGAAAATTACCCAAGTATTGATGAAGTTTTTTTTTTTAATATTTGTTTATATTCATAGGTACCTGACTGGGTAGTTTTTAATTTATTATTCAAGGTTTCGGATTAATTTTAAAAAATATCCTCATTTCTCTCCTCCCTTTCCTATCGTTGCGCTCTTGATTGATTTTATTATTTGAATATACCGTCTAGGTGCTAATTAATCATTTAAAGGCACATTTTTTTTTTTTTTTTTTTTTTTTAATAAATCCAATAAAAAAAAAGCTACGGTGCGAATGGTCAACAAATCGCATCTTTATATGCTAGTTTTCTTTCTCGTTATTGATCATTGGTAAACCTGTCAGATAAGTTTTGCAACGTCAATAATGAATTAGCTTTATCATACATATACTTACTTATCTTTTATCAGGTAGCCGTACGATTATGGTCGATCAATCACCGAAGCATACAGAATTAAAACGTACTAACGCTATATTCACGGTAAGCACAATAGAGTTAGCGGTTAAATCCTCTATGATGCAAATTACCTTTACGGTTAATCACCTTAAAATGCATTCGATGAAAATTAAGTATTTGTAAACGCGGTACACGTTTGATGTCGTTTTAATTTCCACATTCACGTTCACTTTTATACAGCTACCTGGTACGAATCTACGTAGGTATCTACCTATCGATCGATTATTCGATAAAAAGCTCAATTAAACTTTATTATCACCAGTGCTACATATTCGAGAATGAGTTCGGACGAGATTTGAATTTGTTAACCAACTAAGTAGGTACCTACATAACACATATGTTCGTGTACCGAAATCAAAATAAGCTATATGCATAGAATTATTGTGAAAAAAAAATAGCTGAGGAAGAAATGTACTGAAAATATATACTGAGCTATGTGAATATAGTATACGGTTTTTAGCACGTAAATAATAGATTAAGTACATACTAGGATGGGCAGAATTTTGTTTTTTTTTTTTTTTTTTAGAAATAAGGTTATGGCAAACATTTCAGCTGCTTAACTCAATTCTTCAAACTTGCAAAACTCATTTAAAGTTCAAAAATCTTTAAAAAAATTTTTATTAGATTTAAAAAATTATTTCTTGAATTAAAAAAAAATGGAATTAGTAAACATATTTGAACGGAAGTAGAGATAGGCAGAGGGTACGGGATGGCTCAAGGCTCCTCCTCATGCTGTATTAGCCTCGCCTCCAAACGTTCTCACAAAAATCTAAAAATTAACACTTTCCAGAAGTATAATCAGAAAAATTACAATTTTTCAGTAAATAGATGTCCTTAAATACTCATTTTTCGACTCTATCTGCCTGGTATAGGGCAACATTTTTACCGCAGTAAAACGAGGTCAATCCTTTCTGATTTTCTTGCGGAAGATGTTCTCTTTATATATATGAATAGAAGGGTTGAAATCGAAAAAATTAACAAAAAAACCCACATAACACCTTTTTTTCTTTTGTAATAAGACAAAGATATGCTGAAGGCAGCCCCACTCCTCCAAAAAAAATTTCGGTCATATCTCCGGTCATCTACTTGAACCCAAAATGATCATTAGTGACAAATTTTTACCATCCACCCTATTCTCAGAAGGTTTTAAAAAATGTCTGTTTTTGTATTTTTTCACGATTTTTTGAAAAACCGCGAAGGAAATTTATTTTGAGAAGAGCCCCTATGAAATGGATTGCGGACATTAATTTTAGATGATTAAGCGTGAGATTTCAACTTTATTCTCCACAATCCACAAACAACTTTTTGAAGTCAATCAAAAAAGGTATTTTTTTTACAAATTTTAAAACAAATTTGTTAAAAATTGAGAAAATAATTTTTTGAAAAAAATTTTTTCACACAGGAGACAAAGTTTCCTCTATTTAAGATTCTGAAGCGAAATTTTTTAGTTTTTTTCTCTTTTTTTGAACCATTATTTATACTGTACTTTTGAATGCTGGAATACCAGTTGAGAACCCGTGAAAAGGGCAAAAATGCGGAAAACGGATCTTAAATGAAGGAAGGTAAATGTACTCGGTCTATTTTACTGAAAATTTATTGAAAGAAAATTTTTAATGGTGTGAAATTTTTTTTGAAAAAACGCGAGAAAGGCTCATCAAAATGAACTAAAAAGTTACTTGGATCTTCTGATTTCCCTTAAAAATTTTTTGTTGGTGGTCTAGTGAAGAAATCACTGTCATTTTGGCCGTATTCCTTTAGTGGGATGGAAGAGGGATGAGCCCTTGTAATTTTTGAGCAAACACAATTTTTCGTCAAGCAGTTCAACTTTACAGGCTCATATTTCAAGAATGGTTAGACTTAGGATAAACATGTTTGCTCGGTTTTACTGGTAATTCAATGCCAATTCAAAATTTGTATTCAAAATTTTGAAAGCTCAAATTTGAACTTTTGAGATGGAAGGCCAACTTTTCATGATTATGCAGATTGAAAGTTACAATTTGAAAATCTAAAAAAATCACCATGAATAGAACTTTTTATGGTAATCCTACCTAATTAATTTTCAAAATTGGATTTTAAAACCCCTGGGAGGCACTAAGGTTCTCAATTTTGGTCAAAATTCCAAAAAAAAAATAAAATAAAGTGACATTGATTCCTACCAATTCTATGACGCTGAGTTTAGATACTGACTTATTTTTTTGATTCGACCACTCCAAACGCCCATGAATTGCCCTATCGATTGTTGCTCATTTAAGGTCGCTGAGCATGAATATTCACTTATTTTCTGGACCCCCCCCCCCAGTGCCTGCCTAGTCACCTGAAAAATTAAAAAATACTGGAAGATGTTGAAAATGACGCTTGGCACATTAATTCATACTAATAAGAATCCGATTGAGAAAATTTTCAATTTTTCTGAATGTTGACTATATTGGGCGGGGGGGGGGATGGGTTGGATTAATTTTTAAAATTTCTTTAAATTTTGTCCATGCTGAGGGAGTGGTGAGGGGGTTGGTCCAGGTGAGATCAAAAAATAAGCTGATATTCAAACTCAGCGTACTTCTCTTAGTAAAAATCAATATGCTTCATCATTTACCTCATTTTTTAGAATTTTGACTTGAATTGTGGAACCCTTTGCTCCCTAGAAATGATGAGATCCCATTTTGATAATTAGTTCGTTGAAACGAAGATAAAAATTTCTCTTTATTCGTAATTTTTTCAGATTTTTAATAGTAGCTTTCAACCTTTATACTTATCATAAAAAGTTGAGCTTTCGTTTCAAAAGTTCAAATTTGAGCTTTCAAAATTTTGAACATGAATTTTGAATCTCCGTTAAATTACCAATAAATTGAACAAGCTTATTTATTCAAAGTTTAAACAATCTAGAAATATGAGCCTTTAAAATTGAGTTGTTTGACGAAAAATCGCGATTGTTCAAAATCCCCCCCCCCCCCCGGAACAGCAAGTACCAAAATGACCGAGATTTTTTCATTACATCGCCGAGAGGAACTTACAAATAAAATTTGAGCGAAATTGGAAGATCCGAGTCATTTCTTTTGGATCGTTATGATAAGGAATGAGCCAAAAACCGTCCTTCACGTACCCCTGGAAAACCATCTATGGGGGATCAAATTGAAATAATGCATTTAATCATCTAAAATTAATGTCTTACATTCATTTCAGGAGAATATTTCTCAAAAAATAAAAATGTCTTTCATAGTTTTTCAGGAAATTGTAAAAAATGGTAAAGGTAACATTTTTTTTTTTAACCTCTGAATAGAGGGGTAATGATGGAAACGTGTCAGCAATGATTATCTTGAGTTCAGATATGTAAATAATTCTATTTTTTTGAAAAACTTTCAAAAGAAGTTTTCATTCAACTTTTCAAAAATTTTTGGATTTTCGAATTGTCAGTGAGTTTTGCAAATTTAAAAAATTTAGTTAGGGGCTTTTTTGAGGTCATCTTGCTACTATTGTTTTTCTGCCTTTTACAGATTTCCAAAAGAAAAAAAAAAACAAAATTAGATCCACCTTTGTACATGTATGCTATACCTACTTTGTAATTAATTCGTTCCTACGTTGTGAAAAAAAAAAAAAAGTAAATCGAATCGAAAAAACGAAAATTAAAGTAGCCTAAGGTAAAGAAGAGTTTTTCAACGAAATAACGAAATAAGTACCCATCTACGTATCACTTTTTAATAGGAAACGGCTATCAATGTTTCCGTTATACCCGTTAAACGTGCATGGTTTTCGTATAAAAGCAAATATCTGTTCGTTTTAGTACAATCCTTTTTATGTCTGCGATTCGTCTTAAATCCTGTCTGATTTAATTTGCAATTTCGATCAAAAATATTACATCGTATGGTCTTCTGGACTATGGGATTATTTCGTTATATTTTCACACGAGTATTCGCAGCTTTTGTACTTTTAAATGCGCGTTAACGCGAATTAACTTGAACAATTTAGAAAAACTTGTCCCCCATAATATACCTATCCCAAATCAGCCCATGAAAAACAATGGCGTAAAATTTTATCTAGAAATCAATACAGGGTAACGGATTTTTTCGCTTGTTTTGGTTAATTGGGAAATTTAAAAGTTTACTTCGTACAGTATAGTGTAGTAGGTAGCTGCTATATACCTAACGTACGTATAATTCGCGTAGGCCCCAGCAGAGCAGAGAAAAGCATTTTATCTACAGTCGTAACAAAATCCCTGCATCGTTTGTATTTCTTCGTATTAAATCGTTTTTAAACGAAATACTTAATGAGGTGTGTAATAAAAAGGCAAAATAACGAGAAAAATCTTCTGTTATTGACGTAGAATTTTATGCACAAATACCAAACAGCCTTTTAATAAATTACTAATCTTCATCCGGCACATTAACTTACAAAATGAAAACTCTCTTATCAGCACGTAATTAATAAGATTTTTAAATGTGAAATGTTAAAAAATGCCCGGCAACTTGTTACCATAATACTATACATTGTAAAGACTTACTCGCCGAGTTGTCTAAACTTATAGCGAGTGTAAATAGCGCTAGCGCGCTGTTTTATCTCGAAACAAAAAATTATTTTGCCTGTTTTATTCGGCAACGATTTTCCGCGGTTTTGATCCGTCGATAAAGTTCGTTATTTATATTGCGGCTACGATTATACATCTTACCAAAGGTTAAACGCGAGTAGAGGAACGAACTTTATACAAGTCTATACACTAACTTTTTCTCCTACATAAAATCCTTGTATCGAAAATTAACAACCGTTTGCAAACCTTTGGGCTTTATCTATGTACGTAAATTGCGAATTGGCGAAAATTCCACTTTGACAGAATTTTTTATTCGCCTGATTTCTATCTTTCTTTGTTTTTTAGCCCTAATTTGTTTGAGAAAAGTTGGCTAAGTATAAACTTATTCTGGTGCAGCCTTAGACTTTGGCACTCGCTTCATCAAAGTTATGAACTCAGATTTCAGATTTTTCGTAAATATTATTTGAATAAAATATTTTTTTTCCTTCAATAGAATAAACTCTGCAACGATGAAACTTGATGTTAATTAAATTGCATACTCAATTCGCCGTAAAAATTCGCTTTGACGGGATTTTTTATTCGCCTAATTTTCATCTTTCTCTACTTTTTAACATAATTTGTTCAAGAAAAATTGGCCAAGTATGAATTTATTCTGGTGCAGCCCTAGACTTTGGCATTCACTTCATCAAAGCCAACAATGATTGAGACTTCGGATTGTTCTCAAATATTGAATAAATACAAATTTTTTCCTTGAATAGAATAAACTCTGCAGCGATGAAAATAGATGTTAATTAAATTGCATACTCAATTCGCCGTAAAAAAATTTGATGGCTGTTTCCCGTGCATGCTATTTCTTCGTAAAATGAAGACGAATGACGACATTTATGAACGGTGGGGGCCACAATGGATGCAAAATTATCTCAATACGACGTAGTAAAAAATTTAATTTTCAGTCTGATTTTCCATGCCATATCGTGAATGAAAACCAGGCTATTACAGTCTATGAGCCAATAGTGGTTGGGAGAGGGGAGGGAATACCAAAAAAATCCGTTTTGTGGTCCTAGAAGACCATTAAGACAATTTTTGGCCATATTAGGTATTTATTTTTATTTTATTTTTTTTGCCGAACATTAAAATTATTTGCTATGCTTGATATGGACAAAAATCGCAGTTTGGCTGCGGATTAGATGTAGGTATATATGTGGAGATGACCTTGGGTCGAAATTCAGTTTTCCCCATTTTAGGGGAGACGGTGCTGAAGGGCCAAAAACACAAAAATTGTCCATTTTGGAGAGAAAATCTAACGTTGTATAACATATGAAAAATCAGTCTCCTAGGTCAATTACCAGGGGAGATCTGAGGGGTTTTTACCTTTTTCACCTTGAAAAAGGGCTGTTCCTCCACTATCTTCCCACCAAAATGAGCTAGGAAGTTGAAATTTGGTATGTACATTTAGTAGGAGCCTTAAATGCGCCTTTTGAGGGTTTTGACTTTTCAGCTCTATTGCACCCTATCACAGACCCTAATATGTGATCCTTTGGTCAAGTTTTCTTATTTTTTGAGTTTTTTTAGTTCGTTTCTTGGCATAACTCCCCACCAAATAGAGCTAGGAAGCTGAAAATTGGTATGTACATTTTGTAGGGATCCTAGATGTGCTCTTTGGGAGATCTCAAATTTTCAACCCCATTTCACCCTTTCACAGCCCTGAATATGTGTTTTTTTGGTCGATAAAAAGGGGCAATTTTAGCGTTTTTGACTCCTCAACAACGCCTCCCCCAAATTGGGGCATAACTGAATTCGGACCCAAGTTCATTCCCACTCATATATATTAAACTTAGTCGATTGACCAAATTAAAGCGATTCTGGTCAGTATCAAACGGAGTAAATAATTTTAATATTTGGCGAAAAAAATAAAATAACACCGAAAATTGGCTGGAAAATGGACAAAAATGGCTCAAAAATACAAAAAATTTATGAAAAACATTACTTGGAAATTAGGCAATTTTCTCTTTCAGGGAATAATTGTAGATCATGGATATATAATGCTGAAAACGATTGATAAGTTCATAACTTTTTTTTATGCTGATTTTCATATCCACCATAACGAATTTTTGAAACTTTTTCCTATCAAATCGCAGAACTTTCAATTAAACCTGTATAATATATTTTTGGTTAAATTTATGTCAAGTGCAAAAATCATAGAAAAATCAAAAACTTTACATCAAAAACATCACATATTTTTTAATTTTCTAAATTCACATCGATGTCAATATTTCAACATTAAGTGCTAAAGTAAATAATTTTTTCCATTCTTTAAGACATGATCATCTTTTATCACGAATTTTAACGTTTTAACATAAAATGCAAAAATCTTTTATAATCATCTTTCATACCGAGTTTTCGATCAAAAACTTCAAATCTAAAATCAAATACTTAACTCAGACTATTTAACATGAAGTCCAAAAAGTGGACGTACTCGTCTTTCATTGTGAGTTTTATCAAACTTTCACACCCTTAAGACATATCCATGTTAACATTTTAACATAAAAACCAAAAATCAAAAACATATCGTTTTCACAGAATGACCCCCAATCCCGAGACATCCGTGTCAAAAAAATATGGCTAAAAATCATCTTAATGGTCTTCTAGGACCCTAAAACGGATTTTTTTTGATATCCCTCTCCGCTCATCCGCCGTTGGTCATGACATAGAAAATCAGGCTAATAAAATAAAATAAAATTTGACTGATGGAACATCGGTGTTATACAAAGGTGTGTATGCCTGAGAGGTGTGTGAGAATGAAAATGTGATAAAGTAAGCTCCAAAAATAAAAAAAAAAAACTGGTCATTTTGCTTTTTTGGCAGATTTGAAAGTGTTTCTAAAAAAAAAATCTATTCCACAATTTATGCCTAAAAGTGCAAACTATTTTTGAATTATGTATACAGGGTTGTTATGTAAGTTCAGTTTCTCACATCGAATTGAGAAAAATATTAATCGCCTATTTCCCAAATCACAACTCAAAATTATTATTCAACTGCAATTCAATTGGGGAGACCATCCTTCCTCATTACCCTTACATGCTATGACCCTGCTAAAAGCCAACATATTAACGTTGCAACCAAGGGTGTTGATTGAATTTCAGTAAAAGTTTTAGTTTATAGTTACAGTCATAGTTACTTGTTATTTTAGTTATAGGTACAGTTGATGGTCATTTCAGTTATATTGTAGTTAAGAGCCACAGTAACCATAAAGAAAAATATCAAGTCAGTCACTCAGTTCCAAGTTTCCTGTTACAGGTTAAATTGAAACTCTTGCCTGAAGTTTCTTCAGATATGCAGTCCTTTCATCATATATGCAAATAATGTTGCTTAAAATATTTTTTCGGTTTAATCGGATTCACACCAACGCACAACATAACTTAATTAGAAATTTGATACAAACTCGTATATTTCGAGTTTTAATAAGTTTACCTACTTCAAAATTTGAAGAAACAATATTTCAGAGGAAGAAAGATGAACAATTTATTATTGTTAAAATATCCAAATATTGCAATTGACAGCCTATAGGTATTGAGGTATTAAATATAATAAAAAAAGGCTTAGTAAGAAAATTGACCACTGAAGAGTAAATATAAGTATAGTGTACATGTAATGAAGTTGAGCTAATATGAAAGAATTAACCGTTAAATTCTTTTACCTAATTAAATGTAAAAAAAATCTACTTGAAACACCCAGCATCATTTCTGTAAGAAAAAGTAAGCTTAAGATTAAAATCAAAATACCGAAAATAAATAAACGAAAAGAAATTCTCGATAAAATAAAATTAAAACAAAATACCTGAAACCTACATCTTAAATAAATCGAATAAATTTTTATCAGATGGTCAATGAGCATACGCTTCTATAAAAGGAGATATTTAAAAAAAAAAAAAAGAAAGAAAAGAAAATAGAAAAGAATTGTTGTACAAAGTGAAAAGCATAAAATACACTTAACGCTTTGGTTAAAAATAACAACCAGATAAAGCTGTTTAGTTTTAATTTGAATTAAAAAATTTTGCAGCTTTGTAATAAGAACAAAAGAAAATTTAGTTTATCAAAGAATTTATCTGTAGCGAAGGAATTCGTGTACAGGGCGGTTTGGAATGATTTAATAAGATTAAAAGTGATTATACTTTTTAATTTTATAAATACCAGTAGCCGTGTAATTTTCGGCCACGATCCTTTTTCTTTTTCGCGATTTTTCTTTGTTTCGTCATGGGTAGCAGGACAAAAAGAAAATGATTATTTGTGTAAAAAGGAAGAAACGTCAGCTACTTAAGCAGTGCTTAACAAATTAAACCTCAAGAAAACAATTTTCCAGTTTGAATGGAAGGATTAGAGTAAAGTACTGGGAGCGGAAAATCGCGAAGAAAGAGGAACTGGAGAAGTGTTATCAGTATTAACTGGAGTTTCTTTGCCAGTGACTTTTCCGTTTCGTTGGACTTTGTTTGACTTCGTTCACGCTAATTCATGTAATAGCTTCCACACTTTAATGAACAAAATAACCATGCTTTACTCCCGACACCGAAAGTATACAGATTTAATGTTCCGCTTTGATGTACAGTTTTATTCGAGACTTTTGCGAAACTTCATTACAATTTTATTCCTTAAATGTTATCGTTGATTAAATTTTTTTTATCCAACTTATATCGTATCGTATGGCTAAATTGTCTCGTTATTAGCGATCATTACACAATAACAACTTTTTTTTTTTTTTTTTTTTTCAACAAATCAACTTATCTATACATAATTGTATATGATTCTTCAAAGACAACAAACCGAACAGGTTCTTCTTGTCGATATAAACATTATTGACAACAAATAATGGAAAAAAACCTCTCAGGTTTTGATGGACAAACTAATTGCTACGATGGATGGAAAAAGAAGAAAAAAAGATTTTTATAGTAAACACGCTAAGACGATATTAAACCGTCGAGCTTAATGGCTTCTTAAGATTGTTCTATTAGAGAAAGAAACAACTAACGGTTGAAGATTCGCAATGGTAACAGGAAACTTTCTCTGCGATGTTTACTAGTTGATTTCGAGTGCTTTTAAATAGACGTACAAATCCTTAAATCTTGTAATTTTATAACCTAAGCTATAAGTAACATAGGTATTGTACTTTTTATCGGTCAAGATTACATATGTTATAACTTATATCCAGACGATGATTTTTACCCATTTTGACGCGTTACTTTTTTCATAAACAATTTTCATGATCAATTTTGAATCCACGATACCCGTTTATATAAGTATTAAGTACGTTTTTGTATACATAATATCCATTGCAATGAGTTATAGCCTGAATTTCATGAAATATGAAGGTTACGAAAATTATTAGATTTTGGTCTGTGGTGCTCATGTTTGATAGGTGGGGGAGGAAGAAAGTTGATTCTGAAGTCAGGGGTACGGGTGCCGTGACACGCGTTGCTTTGAGAGAGGGGTCCCAAGTTACCCAAAAAAATATAATGTTTGAAAACAAAATTTGAAAAAATAAATTGAATTAAAGGGTACCGATAGATCAGATAGATGAATCTGTCCTTTAGTCAAATAAACACAACTACAGCATAACCAAACATTAATCTAAAAAATTACATCGAATGGGAGAAGGTGAAAATTAAATCTGAATTTTTTGTACTAGACCTCCCTTTATGCTATTAATACGAATTTAAAGAGCCCGGTTTTGTATGGGATGAGTTTTCGCCTAAGTTGTTATACCCTCCAAATAATTCCTTTTGACCATATAGAATATATTTAGGCATTCTTACGTTGTTTCCAATTCGGTATAAGCAGGGGAAGATTCCAGATAAAAATGTGAATTTTTAAAATTTTAGTACTGGTCGATAATTTATCAGAAATCACGAAAATATATTGAAAATTAGGTGAAAATTTACCCAAAATAATAAAAAAAATCATCGATAATGGCGAAAGAATTTGACAAAAATTGCTTAAAAATGTAAAAAATTGATCAAAAATCACAAAAAAATTTCAAAAATAAGCGAAAGTTGGCCTAGAATATGAAAAAATCCGTTAAAAATCAATAATAATTGGGTGAAAATTTCACCAAAACGGGTTAATAATGCAAAAAATGAATCAAAAATCATAAAAAAATGCTAAAAAAATATGTGAAAAATTACCAACATTTGGAAAAAAAGCGTTGAAAATAATTGAAAATTGAGTAAAAATTTGACAACAGGTCAACAGTGCAAAAAATTAAAAAATTGTAGAAATCATCGAAAATTGTGTAAAAGATAGACAAAAAAGTGTGAAAAATGCAGAAAATTGATCAAAATTCATAAAAAAGTCGTGAAAAATCATTAGAATTTTTGATGATTTTTTTATATTTTTGTACAATTTTCACCCATTTTTGTTAAATCTTTACATAATTTTTAATAGTTTTTAACGATTTTTTTTCAAAATTTTAGTAATTTTTCAAGCATTTTTCAATATTTTTTCGTAATTTTTGATCCATTTGTAACTCGTTTCTATCAAATTTTTACTTCATTTTCAATTATTTTCAACGATTTTTCCCCAAATTTTTGTAAATTCTCAGATTATTGCAACATTTTTATTTTTATTTTTGATCAATTATTTATATTTTTAACCCGTTTTGATTAAATTTTAACCGAATTTTCACTTATTTTTGGACTTTTTTTCGTGATTTTTGATAGATTTTTTAGTACTTTATATATTTTTGTCAGATGTTTACCCAATTTTTAATGATTTTTATCAATTTGTTTCATATTATAGATAAATTTTCACACATTTTTCAACATTTTTTTCGCGATTTTTGATTGATTTTTATTTCTTAATACCCATTTTTATCAAATGTTTACCCAATATTTAATAATTTTTAACAATTTTTGGTCAATTTTCATTCGTTTTTCAACTTTATTCAATGATATAGAGAACCATGTGAAAATTGCCTCATAATACGGGAAAAAAATCGTTGAAAATTATTAAGAATTTGGTATAGAATTGACAGAAATGCTTCAAAAATGCAGGACACTGATCAAAAATCACAAAATTTTCGTAATTTTTGATCAATAAACATTAAAATATGTAATAAGTTTTTTCGTGTTGAAAAGGAGCAGAGGTGAAACTAATGTTAAATTCACGGATCGAATTTTGACCATTCACTTTACAATCCAACGAAAAATGAGGAGGCGTATTCAGAATAACGGACCTATCCTCGTCTGTTCTGAAATGAATAATTGAAGCTCCAAAAAGGCACATGTAGGACCAACTAAATCTGCAAGTAAAATATCAATCGCTGGCTCGTCTATAGAAAGGGAATAGGAAGGACAATTTCTAAAAATTGCAGAGTTGCGTGGGAGATGAAGAAATGTACTCTAGTGGAGGTTTTTTCGTCAATTTTTTTCTCTGCGAGTTTTCGACCAAATTTTCTCAAGCATGGCATGGAATTGGTCTTAGGCCTACTTGGATCGAGTAGTGCGGAAGTTTTGAAAATTTATTTTGAATTGGACTTTGAAAATTTTGGCGTGATTTGTAGCACAACTTTTTTTAGCTAGCTCGCTACTTGAAAAAAAATTTTCATGCCGTTAGAAGTATTCTACACTTTCTTGAATTTTTCAAATTTTTTGAAGTGGTGGTCCCTTCTGCAGCATTCAGAAACCATTCATTTTGGTCAGAAATTGACATTTAATGAATGGAAAAAAATGATTTTTACGAGCTCAAGAGGAAGCTTAGGCTCCTAAAATTTGTAAAAGTCCCTCCTACCTTTGCAACTATCATAGCCGCGGTTTTCTTTGACAATAATTATGATACATCTACGCAGAAAATAAACCAAATAATCTTCATTCTTTGAAACAAGAAAACAAATTCAAGTATTCAACTGCTATCAAAAATCAAATTACCTATGGAATATTTCATGGTAGTTTGCTTTTTTGAAAGCACAAGTTCAAATCCTTGAAAGTACTCAAAAACAAATATTTTCCATTCTCAAGTATACCTAGCATGTGTAAGCCTAGTGGCAATTATTAACAAAAGTTTTTGATTTACGGCTACCGTAGTGTGAAAATTTCACACAATCGTAAAGTTAGATTAACCTCCCGCAGTTATTAGTTTATATCGCGTTCGAATATCGTTTCGCGTTTATTCGTATACGATAGGTAATTCTATAGTGTTAGGCTTTTCGCTACGTCAGCAATGAATATAAAGTATTCGTCGTGGATTAATGCTCATAAACGTTGATTTCATATCTTAATATAAATTCTGTACCTATTTTACAAAACTGGTTTAACGAAACAGACACGTATGGTATACGCAGATATGTACGTTCAACATACGATATTTCAGGTAAAAACCACTCGTATCGTTGGCAAATTTGAATGGGACTAAGAGCGGCTAAATGTCGATGTTAGATCGTACTTTGGGTTCTCATTATAAGTTGTTGTTGGGCCATTGAAACATTTTGTATTGTTTATTATTTCCAACATCTTCAATAAATTGCATAGGAGGAAGTATGAAGCAGTATATACGGGTAACATTAGTCCAATCCAATTAACATTAAATAACGGAAAAATTTATGGTTAAAATTTTTATTGTAGAATGGTGGATCATCCCCGCCCCCCCTAAAAAACATGTTCATAATCGGACAAAGTCAGGCAGATGCTTCTCTTCCAATATCTCGATTTTCGCCTCAAAAGCAGGTTCTTTATAAATAACTTCGTTCAACTTTGTTCCTAAACCCGATAGAGAAAAAAAATTGGATAAAAATATGTAGCTGATTAAATTTCCAATGAGAAAGGTTATTATACATTTTTTTCGAAAATCGATTAAAACACTTGAAAATGAGTTTGAAAAGGGCACGTCATGCGCTGACGTGATGTTCCGCGTGATGTTTCTATCGCGTCGCGAGAGCTAGCGGCGAACGTTCGTAGACACGCGGGTGAGCTCAATTCTTCTTCAGTATACCTATTACCTAAACAAATTACATGGACTAAATGCTATATTACCTCATGTTAAAGTAATTATTGTTTGAATAAAAATACAATATGCAAGTAATATCTTAAAATTGCTTTAATTGGATTTATTCTCATCGTAATTTTCACAACTGGGTATCTGTCCCTGAATCATCGATATTCTCTGCTAATTCAACATCAAACTGAAATATTGCGTTTAATCATCTAAAGTCAACGTCCTACATTCATTTTAGGAAGACGTTTCTCAAAAACATTTCCGTTATAGTTTTTCTGAATATCGTAGAAAAACGAAAAATAAGAAATTTTTCAAAGGTCCCTAAAAAAAGTGGTAATGGTGAAAACTTGTTAACAACGACTATTTTGCTATTAAATGTGTGTAATAATTTTATTTTTAGAAAAAATTTTCAAAAATAATTTTTTTCAGTTTTTTGAAAATTTTTAAAAACTAGTCAGTTCTGAAAATTGAAAAAATTGAGTTGGATAACTGAAATTTTTATTACATCATTTTGAGGTCATTTCGCAATTATTGTGATCCCACCATTAGCAGATTTTCAAAAAAAAAAAGGGAAAAAAACGAAATGCGGTCCACTCCCTTTTCAAGTATTCTGAAAGAGATTTGAGTCCGTAGGTCTACGAACATTGGCTGTTGGCTCTCGCCAAGGCGATGGAAACAGCACGCGGAACATTACTTTAGCACATATCGTGCCCTTTTCAAAGTCATCTTAGAGAGTTTCAATCAATTTTCGAAAAAAATATCTTATAACCTTTTTCGTTGGAAATTTGAACAGCTACATTTTTTGGCTCAACTTTTTTTCTGTATCGCGTTTAGGAACAAAGTTAGGCAATGTTATTGGTAAAGAACCTATTTTTGAGGCATAAATCGGGATATTGGGGGAGAAGCATCAGTCTGACTTTGTCCGATTTTGGATATGTTGTTTAGGGGATAGTGGTCTACAATTCTGTTAAAAATTTAAGCCATCAATTTTTCCGTCATTTTTCTATTTTTGTGCTACTTTGACTGGACTACTTCGTAGGGTGGATCATTTTTTTTTTTGAAATTAAAACGTAATAGGGTACAATATTTGTGGAGTGAGGTCAAATAACTTGATAAAAATTTCAGCTCTTTATCTTTAATTAAAATTTCAATAGGGTGCTAAAACGGTTCGAAATTTTAAAAAAATTCAAAAAAATTTCTGACAAAGTGTTATTAGAAATATTTCTAGTACGACCATTTTTATCCATTGAGACCATTTTAGACGAATTTTGAATGTAAATCTTCTTTTATAAGGTTACATAAAATTTAAACTTTTTCACGTGGTCGTGTATTTTCAAAAAAAAATCTTAAAAAATTGAAAAAAAAAATTAGAGAGCTGGGTACTCATAAAAAGGGAAGATTATCAATATTATAATCCATCTAGCCAATTAGAGGCGATTTTTCATCTCCTACTCTTTTGTTCAGGGCTTCTCATTTGGCTGTTTTTTGCCATTTATCCATATTTTCATTAATTTCACACTCTCATTGAGAACAAATTGGCCATTAGAAATTTTCCCAACCGGCATAGTTGGGTTATTGTATTGATAACCCTCCCATTTTATGAGTCCCCGGTTCTCTAAATTTTCCCCTCGATTTTTGAACAATTTTTTTTGAAAATACACGAATATGCCAAAAATAGGCACATTTTATATGACCCTATAAAGTAGGTTCACATTCAAAAATCGTCTCAAATAATCTTTTTGGGTAAAGTTAGTCGTGCTAAAACCGTTTCTAATAAATTTTTTTTGAATTTTTTGATTTTTTTTGACATGGATATGTCTTAAAGCTGGAGGGGGGTGTCATTCTGTGAAAACATTACGTTTTTCGCGTTACATTTCTTGCGTTATGTTTTTGCATTACAAGGGATGGAAAAAATTGATTACTTCAGCACTAAATGTGGAAATATTGACATGGATTTCAATTTAAAAAATTAAAAAATGTGTGGTACCTATTTTTGATGCAACGTTTTTGATTTGTCTATCATTTTTGCACTACGATTTGATTGTAAAAAAGATTCAAAAATTCGTTATGGTGGATATAAAGATTATTAAAAAAAAAAGTTGTGAACTTATCAATCGTTTTCAGCATTGCCTACATATCTATGATCAACGATTTTTCCCTGAAAGGCAAAATTGCCGGAATTTTACCTAATTTCGTCAAACTGTCAACTTATTTTAAAATTTTGAAACGTTGAGGGCTGAAATTTTAACCACGTTCTTTTTACCCCACTTTACAAATATTGTGTCCTATTACGTTTCGATTTAAAAAAAAAAAAGTCAAAAATGACCCACCCTACTTAATGGTCTCATAAAATTATTTTGAATTCCTACGCATGCAATTATGTGTTTTTGGTTTGAGCTGGTCATTTTTTTTTCTTGCTCTTGAGCATTTCTACGTATTTATTGATTTTCAAAAAATTAGAAATAATAAAAATTTCCTACTCAGTTATCTAAGATATTTTTCATCATATTTGTACGATTCGCATTCGAAATAAAGTTGGGTTTTGTAACTCACCGCCATTGTGATTTACGTTTCACTCATGTTTCATTCTTATCTACCTACTTATTTTAGTGGAAAATTGCGAATGCTTGAAATTGCAAAAATATACGATGTATGTCGTTGGTACTTGTATAAATTTAGCAACCTTACAAAATTTTTCGATTCTCGTTAAAAGAGAAAATTTTAGAATTTATTCGACGATATTTGAGAAATGGAAAAAATTTAAATACCTATTTCCATAATAATGGAAAAACAAAAATACGAAAAAAAATTTGGTAAAATGAGAGTAATTTCAAGAATGAAAAACACTTTGTAAATCCGTTCGCCTATCATTAAAAAGTTTGTCATTCGCTGATATTCGTACAGAAACATCTAGCAAAGTTGGGAATATTAAATATACTCGTAGTATGGTTTTTTTTTTCTCTCTCTTCAAAGCGTGTCTTCCCTCGGTATAGACGTCTCGTTGGCAATTTCTCGTTGAAAAAACGTTAACGAAAGATTCTTTCGGTCGTGGCAATGAAATAAAAAGTGAAACTTAATACGATGGTTTGTATTTATTGTACGCTTAGTTTTTCTTTCCATGTTTCAAGAAATACAGAGATAACCTAACGCTGCACGTACATCTACGTATACGCAGATTGGATAAAATCGTTTTGGCCATATTTTTTTTCTACTTCAGAGAGGTCGTTCAATTATTTGTAAAGAGAAACCAAGGAAAGGTTTTCTTTTGTAATGTAGAGTGTTCGTATGACCAATGAACTTGGCAAAAAAAAAAAAAAAGTTTGCGACTTCATTAAGAATTCACGTGTTCCAATGGAACGAAATCGTCGAACTTCAAACATTTTATTCGACGTACCAACAAATGTAAATGTAACTTCAATAGGATTTAAATTACCGAGCAAAGTAAAAAGATAACTAACAGATAAAACGCATCGGAATATTATTCAAGTCGTGTACTTTATCTTATTTATTTGTTAGCAAACGTTGCTTCGTGCAAGAGAGAAGCTTCAATAAAAATATTATTCGATTCGTCGACAAATGCACAAGCGTACGGTAAAGAGGTATATACCTTACCTATACAACCTATCTACCTATCCTATATTCAACTACCTATATAAAAAAATACCAACAAATAAGAACCCTCGATAACGAATTTTAGATATAGGTACCATGCGAACCTGGAATCGGCGTCTGTGTTTTGTTTTAAACAAACCAACTGATTTACCTACCTACAAGTTAAAGCTCGCCGTGTTATGTTCTTAACGTTTTGAGAGCAGCTTAACTTTGCGGTCTTCTTACCACTTTCGCCAACTTTCCTTTTACAGGATTTATTGAGCAGTGCAATGGTATTTACTTGCGAATTACTTTCGTTCGTTATTTCTTGTTGCTCATAACTCCCTTTTACATACCTCCCACGACGATACATCCCGAATAAATAGCACATATTTGATATTCGGCCATTTAATTCATCCTCAGACGTATGGTCACCGCTTCATCCATTCCAATTCGGATGAAAAATCTAAAAAAACTGTTCGCCATTAATTTTCAATTAAAATGTCAAGCAACTGCGTTTTAAAAAATGGCCAGGCAAAAAAAAAACACTGCGATTATATCGATTTACATTTTATACTAAATAAGTAAATTTCGAAACCCAACACTTCTTTTTTTTTATTACAATATTTCAACTCTCTCACTCCTACAACTCTCATACGTATAATTAAAAATACGAAAAAATCTATACTTAATGGCCAATTCATCGTTGAACGTGTGGATACGAACCGACGAACGAAGGTTGAAAAATCCACACGGTAGGGTGTGTGCTTTTTTCGAGCTAATTTCACTAATTAAAGGGCTTATTTGCGGTTGACCGAACACAGAAGCCGGTTTTTTTTTCCAAGAAAAATACTTCGGTGCAAAATTTTATTGGGTAAAAAACAAGGGGAAAGTGGTATAAAATATATATTATTTCCATATTCGAAAATACATTCTGAAACGATGAAAACACTCGAACATTTGTAAGTGGTACTTTGGAGAAATGTTACAAAGTCCGTACCTATTGTACTTTTCACGCGTAATGGCTTTTTTTTTCTGTTGAATCTTTGATACTGTTTGTGGAAGCCGCCTTGAATGGTATAAGTGAAGCTTTTTGCCTTAATATCCCAAAAAAAAAAAAGGATGAAAAGAAAAATAAAAAAACCTGGTACCAAAAACAATATACACGATTTCGAGTTTACATTTTCTTGCGTATTAAAGCGATAAATTCGGAGTTGTGTTTTATTTAACGTACTCTTTATTCTTTAATCCTTCTGCTTTCACTAATAATCTCTCCACTTAAGTGAGAAAATCGACACGAATTTTAACCGTTTACAGCATTTTATAAGGGTACTATTATGTATGTATACCATTCGCGGATTAATTCATTTCGTCGCCTCTGCATTAATATTTACAAAAGAGAGTGTAGGTAGGTACGAGCCGCGATGCGCCTTTTAGAAAAATTAAACGCCGCGTAGTTTTCTTTACTCGTTGTCGTATTTAAATCTGATGCTTGTAATCTGATTAGGTTGCTTGTGTGCGCTGTCTTTCTTACCCTCTCTCAACGGCGAAAGCTTAATCTATGTACTTTGGTGTGTAATGATACAAGAGATGCAGAATTGCAGATATTAAATAGGTAAATTTCAACACTAGTATAAGTATCCAAGTAAGTATTTCGATCGCTGCATGTGAAACTGAATTATATTCTCGAAAGAGGAATTTTTAATCGTTAATGAAGTCATAGGTACAGACACGAACACATAGACAGACACCTTTTATATTTATATACTTGTGATTAAGATTCTCTGAAGCATTGAACCCTAAACTGAATGTTCAAACGTAAATTATATCGGCTGCTAGAAACTTTCTCGTCGGTGTGATTTTGATATGTTGTTTTTACACCAAGTCGATAGAGATTTACTTCGTTAACCTTGATAAAATTTAAACGTAAATAGGCTACATTTTGAGGATAGGTGCTTATTACTTCAACATGACACTTGATACTAAGTATGGCATAGACGAATTTTAAAAACTGACAAGCCAAATCTTTCACCGCTTAAATTGGAATTTTTTTATAAAAAAAAATTGAAAAAGACCTGTTGATTAAAATTACATAAAAATTTGTTCAGGCGCCGTAAAAATTATTTTAAAAAAATTTTATAATAGTTTTTGCAACTTAATATTCATTGAAGAATTTGTAAAAATTGATCTCCCCTCCAAGTTCAGGTAGTGGTTTGAAATTTGGTGTAAAGATTAAGTAGAAATACTAGATGTACCTTTTGAACGTTTCAATTACTTACTCCAATATCTAATTGTGCCCACAGCGCTGTTTTTTCATTCCATAAACCGAACCATTTATGTATCTCCTTCATTTTATGAAAATTAGACTCAAAAAGCAGCACAAAAAAAATAGGCGCTGTAAATTTCCAATCTGTGTACAAGCAAAAGTACAGAACAATAGAGAGATAGGCAATGAGTACCCAAGCTACGAACATCATAACCAGGCGCATGCGCAGGATTAGTCCAAGGGGAGGATTTGAGAGCTAAATTCCAAGATTTGATATTGCGCAAAAAAATACATGTGCCCGAGCGAAGATAAGGCGAAAATTTTGGAAAAAATTATACTTTTAAGTACCAAAAACTACATTTTTAGAAATACTTGAGTAATTCGTGCAATTTTCAGCCTGATTTTCTATATCATATTGTCAATGAAAACCAGGCTATTACTATCATTGACTGAACATACATGGACTACTACTGACAATGCTAAAAACTCGACTACGTTGAAACGTGCATCCATCGACGTTTCTCTTCAAGGATTTGAGCGCAAAATCCTGTGCGCATGCGTCGTAATTGTTATCACTACTCGGATTTACCGCAAAATATCGGATATTGCCAAATTGGTCGGAAATTTAATTCACTTTGGCAGACAATGCATTTTTTAAGACCATTGTGTCTTCCTAATCTGTTCCTTGTGCAATTTATTTATTATTAAGTTACTCGGTTACACCATGAGACAACGAAACTAGAAAGGCCTAAAAAGTACCTCTAGCAAAAATTGACTAAATTAATCACGTTCACCTATACATAATTTTATTTAATTTTCAATGCATAATTTAAAAATATAAGGACCAATTAAAACTTTGGTAAATTTTATTCAAAACTTTTTCGAAAATGGCGTGAAATCGTTCTTCAGTCATCACTTTATCAGTACACCCAAGCAGAAAAGTAAACAAACAGTTTACGGTTTCGCGCATGCGCACAGTGTTTTGCACTCGAACCCTTATAGAAATAGAAATGATGTGCGTTTCAAGGTTCAGTATTACCAGCAGTAGTCCATGTATGTACAGTCAAAGGTTACAATCTGTTGGCCTATTATGGTTGAGGGGGGGGGGGGATATCAATAAAATCAGTTTTAGAGTCTTGGGAGACCATTACAACCATTTTTGGTCATGTCAGATATTTATTTTTATTTTTTCGCCCTGAATATTAAAACCATTTACTCCGCTCAATACTGATCAAAATTGTTCCAATTAGGTCAAACGGCCCAGTTCGGTAGCGATAAGATATATATAAGTAGGATGGTTTTGATCAGTGGCATGGTGTGAGGTAAAATTAAGTGTAAGCAATATAAATATTGAAAATTTTTTTTTAAAGATGAAACTTGACGTAGCATTGAACCATTTATAAACGCATAAGCAATTTGACAAATGCTTACAAAATCTGAATCCACCACTTAGCGTATTTCTACTCTCGTTCCTGCCAACACTCACCAGTACCTCTACCTACAAAATCAATTTTGCTTCTTTTCAAATTTAATTAAATATTTTATATCATTAACTAAAGTACCAAAATCAACAATCACAATTCATTTTAAGAATGTATTCAGGATTTCATTAAGTACCTATATAAAAAAATCATAGAAAAATTGATTGTTGTATTGATCAAACTTAGTGTAGTATTAGATCAATTTATTGGTTCATAAGCGTAAGTAATTCGACGAATGCTTACATAAACGTGTTTCCCCCTCTTAGCGCATTCACACTCGCATTCCCACCAACACCCGTCAGTACCTACAATTCTAACGAGCAGTGTTCGTTATCCTGTGTTGTAAGCCAGACGCTTATTGCTTACTACACAAATAGAATGAACAGACGAATTATAATTATATTATTTGTAGTATCTTACAGTTTTGTTTTACATTTTTGAATTTATAAAGATTAGCCGCAATTTTTTTCTTCTGGATTTTACCTCCGCTTATAGTCCGTTTTGCGTTTTTGAATTTATAAGTATTAGCAGTAATTTTTTTCCAAATTTTATAAGTGTAAGCATTGCTTACATTGCTTACATAGACACCACGCCACTGGTTAAGACCCAATTTGAAGGACTGAGGGACCAAAAACGCAAAAATTGTATTTTGTGAGTCAATCAATTGCGAATATAAAATTGCATGACATATCCAAAAATAAATCTCCTGGGTCAATTAGGAAGAGAGATATGAGAGGTTGTTGCTCCTCCTATCACCCCATCAAATTCAACTGTGGGTGATTAGGTATTGTGTGCAGTGTGGTTTATTGGGGGCCTAGACTGTAACGGAGATGGAGGTGACGAATAAAAGGGAGTGAATGACAGCAGGAATCATATTTAGGAGGCATAATTAATTCAAGAAGGTTCAATGGGTGCTAGGTGAAATTCCTGTTGAAGGATTCCAAAAGACCATTGATTAAATAACAAGAACTGATGAAGAAATGTATCTAGAATGGCGGAAAGTGTTTTGAAAAGCAGCCATAAACAGAAAGTGAAGAATTTTTTTGACTTGGTTCATAATTCCAAACAATTTATGGCTGAAACTCAAAGAAAACGAAACTTCTAAACGCAGCATTTTTGTCAATATTTTTTCAACTTCAACATCATTTTCAAATCGCAGCGGTTCAATCAAATTGCAACGAAATATTCTCATCTAGAGCTCTACTGGTACCTTGTAAATTTCTCTTCAATCCCATGTAGTTACCTAACTGAAAAACATTTTGGTGGAGAGGAGTGAGCCACTCTTAGATGTAATAGGGGTAAAGAAAATATGTTATACAAAAATCCACCCATAGAAAAAACTATTTGAGATATTTTGATGCGGTTTGCAGGAAATAGTTAAGAAATGAATGGGCTACATTTGCTAAATCTGAAACATAAATGATTCCAACCTCGCAAGCATCACTGGCAGCTGTTGCGGGACATGCTTTGTATATAAGTGAGGATAACATTGGGTTAAAATTCAGTTACATTCAAATTTAGCAGCGACGAAGCAAAGGAGCAAAAATTGTAATAATTGTGTTTTTTTTTGAGTCAATCGATAGATAATTCAAAGTTGTATAATAAATCCAAAAATCAGTCTTCTATATGAATTAGGAGCGAAGATATGGAGGTTTTACCTCTTTTTGACCTTCAAAATATGCTATTCCACCCTTACCTCTCTCCCAAATTGAAGTAATGTGGTTGAAATTTGGCTTGTACATTTTGTAGGGGTTCTGACTGTGCCTTTTGAGGGTTTTGACTTTTCATCCCCATTGCGCCTCCCTCAAAGCCCCGAAAAAGTGTTTTTTTGAGTGACTGTTCTTGTTTTTTGAGTTTGTTCCGTGCATATCTCTCCCCAAATTGAACCAGGAAGCTAAAATTTTGTAAGTAAATTTCTTAGACGCTATAGACGTGTCTTTTGATCCACAAAAAGAAGGTTTTGCTAGATTTATTTCTTATTTTTTGAGTTTGTTCCACGCATATCTCTCCTACAGGTTGAGCTCGGAAGTTGAATTTAAGTATGTAGTGGTCCTGATGAGTTTGGAAGGATTTCAGTTATTCACACCGATCTACTTGTACCTGTCCCTATAACTGATCAAAAAAACCATAGCAGATTGCTTCTTTTTTTTTTATTCATGAATGCACAATTCGCGTACCTTATTTACTTTACAAAGACTATGCTCAAAAGGCAACGCATTGCAATGTTATTTAAGAATTTTTTGTAAAATTTTTTAATCGTAAAAAAGTCCCACAAGGAGAAAGAATCAAGTTTTGACCAGGGACGAGTAGGTATCAACTGAATTTGATATGAGAGGTGATAACATTAACTCACTTCACAAGATCGTGATGAACATTATCAAATGATCTCGGTGTCGAATTAGATGTATATGCAATCTCTTGATACAAGAGGTGAACAACAACGAGGAGTACCTGTTTTATTTATTGTAATCATTCCAACTGCCTTTTTACTAAAGAGTATATAAATTTTAAATACCGTACATTATTTTTCATACTTATGAACTACATGCTTCCACACGAGAAAATCTTTGTGGATGAGAAGAAGAGAGAGAAATTTAAAACCTTGAAAATAGGACCTACGAAGCTGTGAAAAATAATGACATAACATACGTCGAATACACCTAGGTACCTACCATCCTACCTAATATTCGACAAGACCAACAAAATTGAAAATTAACGACTGCAGCGCGAAAATTTTTACGTGTGCGTTTAGCGTTGGTTTATTTAAATACCTAAACGAAGGAAAGTTTAATCGGTAAGGTGCACACTCTGGTAGGAGTTTAATCGTCGGCGTGAGAATATAGAACAATTAATTCTACTAAGACTGAAACATAACCCACACCTTTCATTTCAAATGGCAAACTTCACCCCAATGGTAACCCGCCATAATTAACCCTCTTAAGATGATATTGATACAATCGCATAATAACTTCGTGAATTAAGTCTCAGCCCATTTAGTTATCTCTCATTTGTAGATGTTCATTCACCGTTGGTATTCTACTACTCGTCGTCGTGTATAAACTTTCTAACCTGTTCCAAAATTTTATTTAACTCCATTTACACCTTGGTTGCCATTTAAAATTATTTACCATTTTGAATTATTACGCAATGCGACGAACAGGTGCAGGTTCGTTGGTTCTTGTTTAAAGAGCCAATTTTGCGACTCGTTCGATTGGAAAATATCGAAAAACTTGCCCGATTCGGATATTGACAAAGATATCGGATTAAAAAAAAAAAAATACCTGCGTAAGAAAAAAAAAAAAGAAAGATATATAAGTAAGCAATAATTTTTTTCTAGCAAACAGTGCCCTCTTCTCTTTATTTTTTTACAGCCCTATTTATTTCTGTTTCAATGATAGACACGTGGGTGAGATTTTCCCTTTAAGGAGAACGTACTGTAAATGATTTTGCGCCAAAAATAATCAACTCGCTCATCTCCAGGGTAAATTTAACGCCGAATTTCGTTTGAAAATACTCGAGTCTTTTTCCATTTCAGTGATTTTATTTCGTATAAAAAAGTCGAGGCGAATTTGAAATTTTCACCATTAATTGCACACCAAAGAAAATGACTCAAGCAGCTTAAATTCCCCGCGCTTTAATTTCTTTTTAGAATTCGTCTTGAGGAAGGTCGGAATTATTTTAATTCGAGTTACAATACGATGACGTAATTTTAAACAAAAATAACTGTTTAAAGGAGTACCATAATACTCCATATATATATATATATATATTTTTTTTTTTTAAATCTTATCAGGGTTAAATTAATTTTTCAAAGATAATTATTGGATATTTAATTTTTACTCAATTTAAATCCAGAAAATATGTAGATATCTAATTGGAAAATTTCAAGGTCGATTTATCTGCCATGCTTCCTACAAAAAAATTTGAATCGTCTCGAAATAACTATAACACCCTACATTTTACAATACATACCACAGGAAACCCTTACAAAACAAACAGCGATAAAATCATCAAAACCCATTAAATCTAATTAGCGTTACCTTGAATGAAAGAAATTTAAAAATAAAAAATCCCCTCTTGGCAAAGTTCACAGTTCATCATTAAACTACCTACCTACTAACTTCATTTTACCGACTGCTTAAACCGAACCATCGCATCGAAGAAAATTTAATAAATCACTTTTTTCCCCTTCAACAATGCAACAAATTTCAAAAGGGGGTTCTATCAAGTGGAAAAAGATAAGAGAAATGCACCGAAAAAAAAAATAGTCGATCATTGTACCTGTATTTTGACTAAATAAACATTATTAATAAAGAGCTCAATTTTTATAATTATTACGCTGTAATTACGTAGTTTGTGTGTAAATGTCTAGCATTCGAAATATCCTCTTTGTCAGAACTGAACTGAGGATGCTTTCTCAAGAATAGTTATGTAGTGCGCGTTTCACATAAGAAGAAAAAGCTTAGAAACTTGGATGGAAAATCCAAGTTTCTTTTTCCACAAACCGCTACCCATAAAACTATGTTCGAGAAATAAAGTTGAATGAAAAATGAATTTACGAATCTGGTTTGTTTTTTATACAATGACGATGTAAGCGCATTTATCAATATCCGCGCTGAGATGTTCTCGTCATAAGTTTTCAAACGCTTAAAAGCTTTTTTCGTTGCGCATTTTAACCCCCTAATACAATTTTATAATGCGATTTAATCGCACTAAAACCATGCATAAGCAAATTTTATGCATTGTGGAAATTTTTTATGTGCATTTGTGAATTTAAAATTGATTTAGGTATATCCCTTTTTACTCCCATTCACTTATATTTTAACACTTTACACACTTGCCTACTTGAGACAATTTTGTTGAAAATAGATACTATTTTAAAGAAAAAAAAGTTTTTAAATTGGTGTTTTCAAAATTCCGAAAAAATAAACTACATTACCTATCACGGTACATGAACAATCTGACAAAATTTCGATTTCTATAGGTTTCATTTCTAAATCAAAACATTTAAATCAATCAACAAATAGAGGAAGTGCTTGTAGGAATCATAGAACTCATTGTTCAGTAAAGTAGATGTGAGGAGGCTAAGTACCAAAGCCATTTTGGGACCTAGAAGATCGTTAAGATCATTTTTGACAATACCAGATATTTATTCTTTTCATTTGTGCCTAAAAATTAAAATTATTCACTCATCCCAATACTGATCAGAATCACTGAAATTCATTCAGTAAGTTTAGACTGGTACCGAATCACAGAGATAAAAACAGGGAATGACTTTGGGTCAAAATTAAGTTATATTCCAGTGTTTATTTTTAAATCATTTGATAGAGAATCAAAAGTTGTATAACATATTCAAAACTCAACCTTTCCCATAAATTAGGAGAAAGATGTTACCAAAATGACAACTGCATCTCAATTGGGGGGCTGCCCCCTTCATTACTCCTGCATACTATAACCTTGAATTTCACCTCTTTACAGGTCTAAAATGTGTCGATAGATTCGTTTTTTTCCCCTAGCTTATCCTCTTCTTTCTAATTTACCTTAAGAGGTTGAACTGAATGTACATACCAAATTTCAGCTTCCTTGCTAATTTTAGAGAGAAGATAGGGGAGGAACAGCCCTTTTCAAGGTTAAAAAGTGAAAAATCCTTCATATCTTCCCTCCTAATTAAATCCAAGAAGTTGATTTTTGGAAATGTCATACAACTTAACATTTTCTATCGATTAATTTAAAAAAGAATAATTTTTGTGTTTTGGCCCCTCAGCACCTCCTCTTCCAAAATAAGGCAAAACTGAATTTTGACCCAAGGTCATCTCCTGTCATATATATCTAATTCACCGCCAAACTGAGCTGATTGACCAAATTAGCGCGATTTTGGTCCGTATCGTGCAGAGAAAATGATTTTAATGTTCGGGGATGGGAGAAATTAATAAATAAAAATAAATATCTAACATGGCCAAGAATTGTCTAAATAGCCTTCTAGGACTTCAAAACGGATTTTTGTGGTATCCCTCCCCCAACCATCGTTGGTTGATGACTCTAGTAACCTGTTTTTCATTGACTCTATGACATAGAAAATCAGGCTAATAAAATGTGATCTTTTAACTATTGTTGATCGTTTCATTTTATTTGTTTGCTAATAGCTAACCCAAACTGCTGCACCTGAAATATCTACAATCTACAGAACTTTTGCGAGTCATTAACTATTTGGTTTCACAGAAAAAATGAAACAATGATCTCCATTCGATCGTGTAATGACAACGCACTAAAACACAATTCTTTTTGAAAACTAAAGAGTTGTGGAAAAGTTGAAACTCTTCTTTGGAAAAGAGTGTAAACTCCTCAACCCTTTGCAACTCTTCTAGAAACAGAGTGAACTCAGAATTAGAGTCAAAAAAAACTTCAGAGAACACACCCACGTAGGTCTTACCCGATTGAGTACATCAAGAGTTGCAGTATGGTTGATTTTATGAAACAAATACCACGCATTACAATGGCTTTTTTTTCACTTACCATGTATTAAATAAGTGCTGAATGTGAGAATATTTGCGAGCACCAATAACTCCATCTCCTGATTCACACGACTGGGTCACTAAATATGCATCATTGAAATACTTGTTCCACGTTAAACATCTGTGAATAAAAATAGAAATTTCATTTAAAATTAATCAAAGAGTACTAAATTTAGGTATATTTTTTCCTTGAAGTGTATAAAAAACATTTAAGATTATTTTTTTTCGGCTATAACGAGATAAAGAAACTAAATAATTTTTGCGATAAAATGCAGCCTAAGCGATAATGATGTACCTGCATAGCATGTAATCTAAATGAAAAAGCATGAATTTGAAAGACATACGCTCAGTATTTCGATACCCAAACAATAGCATTATATGTTCCCCTCAACCTCATAAACTTTCTTAGCTCCATCCACCTCCCTTTTGGTTATTTTTGCATAAATACATCAAACTGGATCCATCCAATAAGATAATGTCGTTTTCCTTAAGCCTCTCTCGTTATTACATTAAATGCACTTACATCCAATTGCCACCCTAGATCGCATCGTCTGTTTCGTTTGAAAAGTCCTCACATGTGCAAATCATTTGGAGTGGGCACTTTTACAGAAAGTTCTACGACTGTTACCGTAAAGCATTAATCATCTTAATTGTGTGGGCTTGTCTAATCCCCGGATACTTTTATGGAAGTGATCCAGTGTCAACAGACCGTGTCTGATAGGTCTCCCTTCTCTTCACTGGTCCTCATATTTTTATTCTTGGTAGATACCTACTTACCAATGTTGGGTCACCCTTCATCCTTAAATTACAAGAAACAAGTTGTGTAGTAAGCACGACATAAACCTATATTTTTTCTCGAGAACTGTTTGTTCTCCGGTTCTTTTCAAATTAAATTTTTTATAATCGAACGAGAATTGATAAGGGGGTTGATGACATTGAAGAAGAGTCACACGTGCGAAATTCTGTTTTGAAAAAACATTCCCAATTTTTTTATTATCTAGTTATATTATTTTCCATTATGAAAAAAATCCAATGAGACTGGATCGATGTAAAGTAGGTATTTTCATCTCGATATTAAATGATTTTACGCGTTTCGTTCTCACTTATTCGAACAAATCAAGAAAAAAAAAAGTGAAAAGCGTGAATCTAATTTATACACTCGACTCGATCTTAACAAAAGTTTTGCTGTGTGAAAAAAAGCAAGCAGGCAGGCAGGCAAATTCAACGATTTAAATTCGTTAAGTGAAATAAGTTGGAGAGCGCAATGGTAATAATAGGAAAGATTAAAGCGACCGGCAATATCTGAAAGGTAATGGTGACAGGGAAAAAATGGCTCAGAGGTTCTCATTGAAAACCTAAAGCGATTTAAGTACCCCATGGAGTGGACCTTTTTTTTTTTTAATAACACGGTACCTATACAGTTTCGGTCTAGAAACACTTTGTTTTTGCTTTAGCTGCATTCTGTGAAGAATGACAAATTAAAAATTTTCTAGTTGCATACTGTATCGCATATTCTTTGTACGAGGGCACATAGAAAATGGAGAACTTTTTTACAAACCTTTTTAGTTTTTATTTTTTGGATAACTTTTTCATTCATCGAAATGCGTGTTTCGAATCGTTTATCATTTATCAATGTTGTTGAAAAGTATTTCAACACAAGACTAGTTGATTGTGTTCGTAGTATTGTTATAGATTGAGCATTTAAAAAGCTGCTAGAGGAAAGTTTTTGGTCAGTTTGAAATTTCGTAGTAGTCGTGTAACCTGTTGATTGTTGGAATTACGAAGTGGTTTAGTTTACCTTCGGATGATAGTATTTTGATACTCGACCATTTACTACGACTATATTCTTGTATAGAGCTGTTTCTTTTCGTTAACGAAGACTTAGCGCACAAGTTGAAATTTTTGATTAAAATCAGATTAGGGTAAAATCTTTCAATAATTAAGGTGGTAAAAATGTTTTTTTAGGTATGTATCAACGACGGACAAATATTTCAGTTTATAATGGCCTTAAACTTGGCATACCTACTACATTGTAAACAAATTACCAAATTTAAACAAAACATCTTTTTATTGTCTACGAGCTATTAATGTTCTATCGTTATTATCTTGCCAAATATAAATCCCGATTTGCAACATAAAATAGGGTCCATCGTTTTATCTGTATAAAAGACTGAAAACGAAGGGTTGCCTGGGTTATATAAAAGGTTAAATTGTTTAAGTGAGAGGAAAAGGATGGGTTATTTTAATCTGAACAGAATAGAGTGTTCGTCCAGAAACGCTCCGACCAAGAGGTTAATGCTAATCCGATGGCGCAAAATTCCGGCTACTGTTGGCCATTAGCAAAGCGAATATAATCTGTTTAGCTCCCATTAATAGCCGACTGCTCCCACTCAATAATAACACCTGAACTGTGGTATGCTACCGTTACAAAATATATAGATTATGTATTCAGTATATGTATGCAGTCTAAATATCAATAGCGTTATCGTCTTCGTCATCAACGTGATAGAAATTAATAAAAGGCGATTATATTTAATGATGTGTGTAATATTCGTGTACCTATATGTTGAAGAGCTCCAACCATATATGGTGCGCCGGTATCTAACCCCCTATCCTCTCCGGTATATGTTAGCTAACTTCGTAAAATTGCATTGTTAACTTTCATTGTTATTTCGTTATGCTCACTTAACCACATTTCTTACCTATCTTTTCTTACTAAGTACTACTTAGTACTTACTCATCATCAAGTTCCATAGTTATGATATCAAATTTATCTATAAAATTTTCTAATTAGCTAACTACGTAGGTAAGTATTTGTAATCTTCAAATACTTACACAGTAAAAAATACTTATGTAAACGGAGAGTGTAAAAATGAACATAGTTCTAATAAATTCTTCTCCCAAAAAAAGGTCAAAAATGAACAATTTTTTCCATTTTATTATTTTTATTTCTTGATGAAAATAGGTACATTTTCGCTCTTTATCAGGAGTGTAACTGTAGGTGGGCATGTTTGTGCGCACCCATTTGCCCGCTCTGAAATTCAGAAGGTCTTGAACATTTCAAAGCAGTATTAAAAGTAGTAGATTTGATGAGAAATCAAAACTCATATCACTGAAAAAAAATCTCATATAAATGACTACTAAATAGAGGCATTGATGCACTTTTACCATTAAAGGCATATTTTGCATTCATAATTCCCCATTTTTCCTGGATTTTTGAGAATCAATTTAGAGCATTCTACTGCATGGAAGAGTTTGAAATTTGGATTGTAATGTAAATATTTTATAACATTTCAAATAGTATTCACGGATCCTTTTTAGCCTAATTTTCTATGTCATATTGTCAATTAAAACCAGACTATTACAGTCGTTCGCCAATGGTGGATTGGGGGAGAATATCAACAAAATCCGTTTTGGGGTCCTAAAGACCATTACAACGATTTTCAGCCATGTCAGATATTGATTTTAATTTTTCCTCCCCAAGCATTAAAATCATTTATTTTGCTAGATACCAACCAAAATGGCTCCAATTTGGTCAATCGGCTCAGTTTAACGAAGGATTAAATATATACATGAATAGTGATAAACCACGGTCAAAATTCAGTTATGCCCTAATTTGGGGGAGGGGATCCTGAGGAGTCAAAAAAGCGAAAATTTTCCTTTTTTTAGACCAATTGATAGAGAATCAAAAGTTATATAAAACATCCAAAAATCAACCTCTTAAGTCAATTAGGAAGGGAGATATTGGGGTTTACTCCTTTTTTGGTCTTGAAAAAGGGCTGTTCCTCCCCTAACTCCCCACCAAATTGAGCTAAAAAGTTGAAATTTGAAAACATATCTCGTACCCTCGCCCATGTGCAAGATTGATCCAAAGGAGGGGGGAGAGAGAGCTGAATTACAATTTCCAGAGCTCTCAAATTCCAAAATTTGATGTCCCATGTAGATAAACCTCACAAGAGCAGTGGTTATTTACTATAGAACTGTAGTTTTGAATAGTTATCCAGCACACATTAGTAGTGTTTTAGTAGGTATTTATCACTGCAAAAAGGGTTCTGTAGTAATCACTTAATAGTTACTATACACAACATATTTTAATACTCCATGTTTCACTGAAGTGCCGGCATGGTGTAGTGGTTAAACTGAGACTCGCTAAATGAGAGGTCGTTGGTTTGAATCCAACTATGGGTAAAACATACATGTAATACATTATGTGCTTTTTACAACTGTTACACACTAACGTTCTGAGCACTATCAGTTAAAATAGAGCTAATTAGACAGCACGCCATCTATTATCAGAATCAAAAAGCTTATAACTGGTTTGAGCGCCTACTCGTGGCCCACTGCTGAACTCAGGGTTGTAAAAACCTGGCTACCGAGTGATGCGATGAGTTACTTGTAGATAGCGTAGAAAGTAACGGGAAATGAAAGTTCAATAAAGATCTTCTTAGAAACCATCCTGACACAATAGGCATAAAGAACACGTTCGTGTTGGCCTTACTCACTTGGGTGTATCAAAGGATGGCAGCACAGTCGATTTCAGGTGACTTGACACCCATTTAAAAAAACAAATGTTTCATGGACCAAAACTTTTGAGTAGGAACGGGATAACTTTAATTCTGTTGAAAGTGTGTCACAAAAAGATACATAAAGTTCTACTTTATCACAGCATTTAATAATCCAAGTAGTGAACTACACTATTGTCTTAGATATGGAAAGGTAGCAGTATGTCCCAGTGGTAAATCAGAAGCATCCCCAGCGGTATTCACTCTTAGTAAGTTGTAAAAATATACATAATAATCAGTGTTAGTAGTCAGTGTAGTTTTCTAGTAAATTTTTGCCAGTGGTAATACTCTACTACTACTAGATGTAACTTTTCTTTCAACACAGATGACCTAGTAATTTTTCACTTCTACAGATCATATTTTTCAGTAGCAGTAGTAGATTACCACTGAGAAAATCTCACTAGGAAATCACACTGATTTTTTACTAGTATACTATGCAGTTTTTCTACGTGGGATTTTATGGAAAAAATACTTATGTCCGAGCGAAGCACAGATGAAAATGCTGGAAAAAATTATACTTTTAACCATGGTAAAGTTCATTTACAGAAATACTTGAGTATTTATACAACTTTTTGATCTTTATATCCCAATTTTCTAAGAAAATTCACATTTTTTTTGTTTATAAGAGGGGTTTTGACACCCTCCCTTGCGCACAGACCTACTCGTATCCGAATAAATATCATTCAAAATCTTCCATCGTAGATCGTTATCTTTTATTTTGTTCCTATACTGTTCGAAGAATTGAGTCCTTTGGTGCCTAGCGGAATTGAGAGTCATCCTGGGACAAGGGAAAGTCATGAGTTCAAGCAGTAAAGACGCCCGTTGTATCTCGTCACACTGCTCTTGAGAAATTAAAAAAGCACCAGGTATGAAGAAAGACTAATTACAAAATATCAGTGCTCAGTGCTCAGTGTTCAGACATCGAATGACTATAGGTACTTATTATTTTTGCAGTTACAGCTACCTACTTCTAAGTTTGATTTTACCTTCCATTACACTACCTAAATTTTTCATCCTCAAAAAAGATTTTCAATTATCAACGTTCCCTCCTCCAAATCTCTTCGTAATTTTCTTCTTCTCCATCACACAAAAATTTCAATTCATTTCATAATTACATTTTCGACCATTAGATCATCGCCCCTTCGCAACACAGAAACGAAACAAGAATCATTTTTTATCGCTCTCTCCCTCGCTGGAATAAATTATCAAAGCTCCGCCGAGCTCCTCAATGATACGACTCGATACGACGCGACGCAACGTAGAGAATTCTAATCCATTATAGGATTCATACAAGTGAAATACATGATTAAAGTTGTCACAATCAATTTGCAAACAGCTCACGCAGTTTATAAAAGGAAAGATGTGGTTTACACGGTAAAGCCGGACATGTTTGTAGTATTGATATCAGGTCGATTGCGTTTATAAGCATAGCAGACAATATTAATCCTGAGAATAGTTTAATTTTTACAAATTTCCATTGAAACTGTTCCGATTAATGGGTGAAAAAAGCCAAGGGAGTTTTAATTGTAACACGCGTCTTGAAAATAAACGTCGCTATCGTCGAATCTTTATTTGGTTTTTGGCGGTAATTTGCAAGCCGTTTCCTCTCTTAGATTATCAAATAATTAAATTCCGGCGTTAATGGTGTACTTTGGCATAATAGAAAAACAGTAATATCGATAAAAGTTAGCAAAATGATCAAAATTTTCATCGTGAAGAATGAAAATACGATATCGTCAACGTATGTAGGAAGCTTCGACGCGGCAAAAAAAAAAAAGAAAGGTTTTTCGGATACGTGTAGATAGCGTCTCATTAAAATGAACCAAAAAGTCGAGTACCACTGATTCGGGTAATGAATAGAAAAGAAAATCTTTTTTTTTATCTCGTTTTTAGTACTAACTGTATATACGGTTCATTATTACCACGCGAGGATTAAAAGCTTCGAAAAGGCAAAAAAGCACAATTTTTCGGCCAGTTGATTTCTAGCAAGTTTTAACCGTTTTAACGTATACGACGGAATTAATTCTAGCGTCGTCTAGAGGGTAAACGATGTTTGATTTTTTGGAAATTATTGCTCGAGCTAACGATTTAAGTTGATTTTTGTTTTTAAACGCGTGATCACTTTTTCCTCTTTTTTTTTTAAGCCGTTATACTCGAATCTTTATATACACAGAGCTTAGTCAAAGTTATCTGTTGCAAAACTTAGTAGGTTTAGTCTAGATACCTACCTACCATTGTTCATTACGCTTTCAAACAATTACCTCAAAAACTTTCTTCACGTTCCACGATTAGTTTTCAATACACTTGTCAATATAGGAGCCTACATCACATAGTATATTTCAACGAACGTATATCTGGTAGGTACTCTATTTCCATAACAATGTCCATCGACAGGTAACTCGTGACGTGACTGCTTTTGTCCAACTATTCTCGTTAAAAAATTAGTTACTTCCATCAACGCAGAAAACGCACCTTAAACTTTTCACCCTTTAGTACTACACGACGAGATTTAATTATCATTTTGCGGATTCGTATCTCAAAACTATAACCGTGTACGTAAAGCATATGGTTTAAAATAATTAACAACTTGTTCCACAGCTCCTTAGTAAACGTTTTACACATTGTAACTTGAGATTATACTTTGACGACTGCGACTCCTCTAACGTTTATCGACGCTCGCAAACAAATTACTAATGAGTTTGTAAACCATACTGTGGTAAACCATTTTTGTTGGTCAATAGTTCGGAGAACTTTGCAAGATTATGAATCGGTTTCTCTTTGAGATCTTTTTTCAAGCATACCTTTTTTTTTTAGCAAATCGTTGCGTTGTATTTGTAAGTATTCACTTGGTACGTAGAATGGGCGAATGATGAGCATAGATAAGCCACAAATGACCAACAAAGTTAAATAATGAATATACACAAATATAAATTAAAGTCATCCCTTTTATGATATATTTGTATCAAAATAAAAAGAAAAAAAGTTTTGATTTTTTTATATCATAATTATTAATCTTATTGTTGGTGTTTCGTCTCGAGAATAATTCCCAATTCAATAGGAGTTCATCGAAAAGCTGTGAGCCTAAAATTGTGAGAATATGTTCGGTCATAAAAATATTTTGGCAGCTTAATTTTGGTTCTCAGGACCATACCAAAAGTATAACATTATTCAAAAAATGAAATAAAAAAATCTAGTATTTTCTTAGAGAAATTTTTACAAGAAATGGGAAGTTTATCAGTATTTTGACCACAAATGGATTAAAAGGAAGCGCGAAGCGAGAGAGGCTAAACGGCTAAGCCTCTTTGTTGAATTAGCATCCTCCTCCCAGAAAATTTTTCTGTGCTTACTAAATTTCATACAAATGACTAGAAATGTTTTGAAATCTGTTTAAATTTTAGGAAATTGTTTAGAACATCTTGAAAGCTAATGAAAATATTAAAATTTTTAGTAGAATTTAGAAATGATTCTGCTACAAAGTTTGTTTTTCTCTTGTAAAATCTACAAAATTGGTAGCGAAGCTTTGAGAAATGCTCTGTTTTTTAATTTATAACCATATTTGTAAGAAAATTTTACTCTCAATTTGTTCGAGCATTGATAATTTTGATGGCCAGGAATCAAAAAATGAGCATTTTAACGTATTTCTATCCACCGCGCAAATGACGTCAGGATAAGTAGTGTCACATGACACAGTTCTGGCGTGAGACTTCTGACAGCAAAAATGGCACACTTCTGGGAATGCTTCAGCCAATCTGAGATCATTAAATATTTGCCAAACTCATGGCAGTGACATTGAAATGGTGCAATTGTAGCATCCGGATGACTCCAAAATTACTTCATTATGACAAGACTATGACGTTGCTGTGACATATTAATGACATGTATTTGACTCATCAGCGACATATTTCTGACACTATAATGGCACATTTGTGATGCAAAAATAAAACCTTTTGTCACAAAAATGACATATTTCTAATAAATTTTTGTCATGTTTCTGACATATTTCATTTTCCAATATACTGAATTACTATTATGTTTTTAGTTGTATTAACTCATGAAATTTTTCAATTTTTTTTTGCCAATGATGGGATTCGAACTAGACTACTGCACGGTCACTGGTTGGTGAGTAAAACGAGTATACTCGTCAACACACGGTTACGGTTTTACCTGTCTGATAAGTGAGCTAGACCATTCTACCTGGGTAAAACCATAATCACCCTACTCGTT